>OX371264.1:13639217-13717397 GCA_947311025.1 Lypha dubia
AGTCTATCTTGTTCAAGTTGAGCTTTATTCTAGTGTCTCTTATTTCATTCCCAGGTGGCAGCCTTCGGCTACCAATACTCTAGGAGTTTTTATTTAGAATGCGCTTATAATATACAGCTGTCTTGAGCCTGATAATATTAATTTTCATATGTACATCAATATAAGTTTAAATAATAATAACGTTTATTCGAAATAATATAAAAATATTATATAATCTATATTTTAAAAATAATTTCCCTTACAAAATTTCTTAATTAGTTCGAAATGTCAAGTATCGAACCAGATTATGGCTTAAAAGAAAAATGTACAAGGAAGATTTTTATATCAAACCAAAAACATTTCAAAGTACCATTGATACGTAAAATTTTTAAAAAAGTTTGGTTAAGAAATTGTATCGGCATTCTCTGAATTTATACATGGCCACGAAAACTACTTCTTCTGCTACTTTTTTTGGCCATTATATTTGACTTGGAAGTGCGCCTGGTATAAACTTTCTCAAGCTCTATAATTTAAGGTGAAAAGGATCCTAAAACTATTTTTTTGAATTTTTAACGCGTACGAAGGTCAAGTTCGACACCATGCAAGAATCAATAGATTCCAGAAGTAGCGAAATAAATCTTTCCATTTGTAAAAAAGAATTGAACCCAAATAATAGTTTTATATGGCCGCTTCCACAGAAAAGTCTACTTATTGGCCCGTTCGCTACGTAGCAGAAAAGCTTGTTTTTCCAAAACAGAATTTATATTTTGTTTTCTTTTTTTTATATCTTAACGTAGACTTTATTTAGGTCTACATTAACGAAAAAAGTGAAAAAAGTTTAAGAGCATGATCTTAAAATACAAGCTTAATTTTTTGGTGACGAACGTGACACAAAAGTAGAATTTTCTGTGGAAATGCCCATTGCGTATTCTTAAAAAGAAGCTTGCAAATCTTGCAATTACATTTTATCCTTTTTATTTATCTTTAATACTGCTCTGAACTTATTGTAAGAAATTGATTTAATAAAATACAATATTTCAAGATGAGCTCTTTTTCGCCAGTAATACTAATACATATTGAAACAAGAGAATAAAAATTTTTGGTTTTTATACTCCTCATGAATTTTACTACTTTCAAGATAGTATAAATTGAAAGCAATACTATTTATAGTGATATCTAAATCGATTCAATTAATTTATTTAATAAAAAATTTTGAGCAAATTAATGAAATTAGTTGTCATCTCCAATTGAATTTTACGTTAAAAAAATTTTGAGCTTTATTTCTTAGATATGCTGCCAGAGTGTTGCAGAAATGTTAAATTTACCGTATTTACACTACGCAACTTCGTTGCATGCAATTCGCTTTATTTTTTCAATGAGAAAAACAGAGAAAATACTTGTATAAAAAGTGAATATTTTTACTTCAATACTCTACACTTGAAATGCAAATTGCATGCAACAAAGTTGTATAATATAAATGCGGTATATTTATAGAACAATTTTTTTTGCAATAAAGCAAGATGCCACGTGCAACAATAAAATGAACATATATATGCACAAAAACGTAAAATTGTTGAAATTTAATCACAAAATAAAAATATGTTATATCGCAACAAATGAAAACTTTTTTGTGCATTTCAAGTATTACATAATTAGGATGCTAGATAAAATGATGCTTGTAAGAAAACTTTCTACTCTCGCTGCACAAAGTTTAATAGCAAATTTATAATTTGTGATGAAAGAAGTAATACAATTTGTGATTTAATTTTAATGTATAATAATATCCAAGGAGTAAGTTATAGCATATGCGTGAGTAAGTAAATTAAATACATATTTGAAAGTGGCATATTTCACTTTTTCAAAAAAAATCGAGTTAATGGCAACACTAAATAAAATTGAACGGTATCTTTTAACTTGTAAAAAAGTTTAAATCAACCAAAAAAAGTGACTTACGCCACTTTCAAAATAAATGGCTCATATGAAAAAGAATTCATGCATAACAACATTCTTAACATGTTTAAAAAATTAAGTATACTTAATAATATTAAGTACTAGCTTATCCCGGTGTGCTTCGCTACCCCCCTCGTTATAAAATGAAATTAAAAGTATTTATATTAAAATTGTGTAAATTTTGTTCAGCTCTACCGGAATTTGGCTATTTGTGGGCACATTTATGTTTGTCACTCATTTGGACCAATGGGAAATTAAAGCCAAGGATCCATACTTATAGACTATGTAAGTCCGATTTCTCAATTGTATTTGAGAATTTTTCTATAACATTTGTTTGTCACTCATTTGGAATAATGGGAAATTAAAGCCAAGGATCCATACTTATAGACTATGTTAGTCCGATTTCTCAATTGTATTTGAGAATTTTTCTATAACACTTGTTTGTCACTCATTTGGACCAATGGGAAATTAAAGCTAAGGATCCATACTTATAGACTATGTAAGTCCGATTTCTCAATTGTATTTGAGAATTTTTCTATAACATTTGTTTGTCACTCATTTGGACCAATGGGAAATTAAAGCCAAGGATCCATACTTATAGACTATGTAAGTCCGATTTCTCAATTGTATTTGAGAATTTTTCTATAACAATTGTTTGTCACTCATTTGGAACAATGGGAAATTAAAGCCAAGGATCCATACTTATAGACTATGTAAGTCCGATTTCTCAATTGTATTTGAGAATTTTTCTATAACATTTGTTTGTCACTCATTTGGACCAATGGGAAATTAAAGCCAAGGATCCATACTTATAGACTATGTAAGTCCGATTTCTCAATTGTATTTAAGAATTTTTCTATAACATTTGTTTGTCACTCATTTGGACCAATGGGAAATTAAAGCCAAGGATCCATACTTATAGACTATGTAAGTCCCATTTCTCAATTGTATTTGAGAATTTTTCTATAACATTTGTTTGTCACTCATTTGGACCAATGGGAAATTAAAGCCAAGGATCCATACTTATAGACTATGTAAGTCCGATTTCTCAATTGTTTTTGAGAATTTTTCTATAACATTTGTTTGTCACTCATTTGGACCAATGGGAAATTAAAGCCAAGGATCCATACTTATAGACTATGTAAGTCCGATTTCTCAATTGTATTTGAGAATTTTTCTATAAAATTTTAAAGATTAAAATTGTGTAAATTTTGTTCAGCTCTACGGGAATTTGGCTATTTGTGGGCACATTTATGTTTGTCACTCATTTGGACCAATGGGAAATTAAAGCCAAGGATCCATACTTATAGACTATGTAAGTCCGATTTCTCAATTGTATTTGAGAATTTTTCTATAACATTTGTTTGTCACTCATTTGGAATAATGGGAAATTAAAGCCAAGGATCCATACTTATAGACTATGTAAGTCCGATTTCTCAATTGTATTTGAGAATTTTTCTATAACATTTGTTTGTCACTCATTTGGAATAATGGGAAATTAAAGCCAAGGATCCATACTTATAGACTATGTTAGTCCGATTTCTCAATTGTATTTGAGAATTTTTCTATAACATTTGTTTGTCACTCATTTGGACCAATGGGAAATTAAAGCCAAGGATCCATACTTATAGACTATGTAAGTCCGATTTCTCAATTGTATTTGAGAATTTTTCTATAACATTTGTTTGTCACTCATTTGGACCAATGGGAAATTAAAGCCAAGGATCCATACTTATAGACTATGTAAGTCCGATTTCTCAATTGTATTTGAGAATTTTTCTATAACATTTGTTTGTCACTCATTTGGACCAATGGGAAATTAAAGCCAAGGATCCATACTTATAGACTATGTAAGTCCGATTTCTCAATTGTATTTGAGAATTTTTCTATAAAATTTTAAAGATTAAAATTGTGTAAATTGTGTTCAGCTCTACCGGAATTTGGCAATTTGTGGGCACATTTATTTTTGTCACTCATTTGGACCAATGGGAAATTAAAGCCAAGGATCCATACTTATAGACTATGTAAGTCCGATTTCTCAATTGTATTTGAGAATTTTTCTATAACATTTGTTTGTCACTCATTTGGACCAATGGGAAATTAAAGCCAAGGATCCATACTTATAGACTATGTAAGTCCGATTTCTCAATTGTATTTGAGAATTTTTCTATAACATTTGTTTGTCACTCATTTGGACCAATGGGAAATTAAAGCCAAGGATCCATACTTATAGACTATGTAAGTCCGATTTCTCAATTGTATTTGAGAATTTTTCTATAAAATTTTAAAGATTAAAATTGTGTAAATTGTGTTCAGCTCTACCGGAATTTGGCAATTTGTGGGCACATTTATTTTTGTCACTCATTTGGACCAATGGGAAATTAAAGCCAAGGATCCATACTTATAGACTATGTAAGTCCGATTTCTCAATTGTATTTGAGAATTTTTCTATAACATTTGTTTGTCACTCATTTGGAATAATGGGAAATTAAAGCCAAGGATCCATACTTATAGGCTATGTAAGTCCGATTTCTCAATTGTATTTGAGAATTTTTCTATAACAATTGTTTGTCACTCATTTGGACCAATGGGAAATTAAAGCCAAGGATCCATACTTATAGACTATGTTAGTCCGATTTCTCAATTGTATTTGAGAATTTTTCTATAACAATTGTTTGTCACTCATTTGGACCAATGGGAAATTAAAGCCAAGGATCCATACTTATAGACTATGTAAGTCCGATTTCTCAATTGTATTTGAGAATTTTTCTATAACATTTGTTTGTCACTCATTTGGACCAATGGGAAATTAAAGCCAAGGATCCATACTTATAGGCTATGTAAGTCCGATTTCTCAATTGTATTTGAGAATTTTTCTATAACATTTGTTTGTCACTCATTTGGACCAATGGGAAATTAAAGCCAAGGATACATACGTATAGACTATGTAAGTCCGATTTCTCAATTGTATTTGAGAATTTTTCTATAACATTTGTTTGTCACTCATTTGGACCAATGGGAAATTAAAGCCAAGGATCCATACTTATAGGCTATGTAAGTCCGATTTCTCAATTGTATTTGAGAATTTTTCTATAAAATTTTAAAGATTAAAATTGTGTAAATTTTGTTCAGCTCTACGGGAATTTGGCTATTTGTGGGCACATTTATGTTTGTCACTCATTTGGACCAATGGGAAATTAAAGCCAAGGATCCATACTTATAGGCTATGTAAGTCCGATTTCTCAATTGTATTTGAGAATTTTTCTATAACATTTGTTTGTCACTCATTTGGACCAATGGGAAATTAAAGCCTAGGATACATACTTATAGGCTATGTAAGTCCGATTTCTCAATTGTATTTGAGAATTTTTCTATAACATTTGTTTGTCACTCATTTGGACCAATGGGAAATTAAAGCCTAGGATCCATACTTATAGGCTATGTAAGTCCGATTTCTCAATTGTATTTGAGAATTTTTCTATAAAATTTTAAAGATTAAAATTGTGTAAATTGTGTTCAGCTCTACCGGAATTTGGCAATTTGTGGGCACATTTATTTTTGTCACTCATTTGGAGCAATGGGAAATTAAAGCCAAGGATCCATACTTATAGGCTATGTAAGTCCGATTTCTCAATTGTATTTGGGAATTTTTCTATAACATTTGTTTGTCACTCATTTGGACCAATGGGAAATTAAAGCCTAGGATCCATACTTATAGGCTATGTAAGTCCGATTTCTCAATTGTATTTGAGAATTTTTCTATAACATTTGTTTGTCACTCATTTGGAATAATGGGAAATTAAAGCCTAGGATACATACTTATAGACTATGTAAGTCCGATTTCTCAATTGTATTTGAGAATTTTTCTATAAAATTTGTTTGTCACTCATTTGGACCAATGGGAAATTAAAGCCTAGGATACATACTTATAGGCTATGTAAGTCCGATTTCTCAATTGTATTTGAGAATTTTTCTATAACATTTGTTTGTCACTCATTTGGAATAATGGGAAATTAAAGCCTAGGATACATACTTATAGACTATGTAAGTCCGATTTCTCAATTGTATTTGAGAATTTTTCTATAACATTTGTTTGTCACTCATTTGGACCAATGGGAAATTAAAGCCTAGGATACATACTTATAGGCTATGTAAGTCCGATTTCTCAATTGTATTTGAGAATTTTTCTATAACATTTGTTTGTCAATCATTTGGAATAATGGGAAATTAAAGCCAAGGATCCATACTTATAGGCTATGTAAGTCCGATTTCTCAATTGTATTTGAGAATTTTTCTATAAAATTTTAAAGATTAAAATTGTGTAAATTGTGTTCAGCTCTACCGGAATTTGGCAATTTGTGGGCACATTTATTTTTGTCACTCATTTGGACCAATGGGAAATTAAAGCCAAGGATCCATACTTATAGGCTATGTAAGTCCGATTTCTCAATTGTATTTGAGAATTTTTCTATAACATTTGTTTGTCACTCATTTGGACCAATGGGAAATTAAAGCCTAGGATACATACTTATAGGCTATGTAAGTCCGATTTCTCAATTGTATTTGAGAATTTTTCTATAACATTTGTTTGTCAATCATTTGGAATAATGGGAAATTAAAGCCAAGGATCCATACTTATAGGCTATGTAAGTCCGATTTCTCAATTGTATTTGAGAATTTTTCTATAAAATTTTAAAGATTAAAATTGTGTAAATTGTGTTCAGCTCTACCGGAATTTGGCAATTTGTGGGCACATTTATTTTTGTCACTCATTTGGACCAATGGGAAATTAAAGCCAAGGATCCATACTTATAGGCTATGTAAGTCCGATTTCTCAATTGTATTTGAGAATTTTTCTATAACATTTGTTTGTCACTCATTTGGACCAATGGGAAATTAAAGCCTAGGATCCATACTTATAGGCTATGTAAGTCCGATTTCTCAATTGTATTTGAGAATTTTTCTATAACATTTGTTTGTCACTCATTTGGACCAATGGGAAATTAAAGCCAAGGATCCATACTTATAGGCTATGTAAGTCCGATTTCTCAATTGTATTTGAGAATTTTTCTATAACATTTGTTTGTCACTCATTTGGACCAATGGGAAATTAAAGCCTAGGATCCATACTTATAGGCTATGTAAGTCCGATTTCTCAATTGTATTTGAGAATTTGTCTATAAAATTTTAAAGATTAAAATTGTGTAAATTGTGTTCAGCTCTACCGGAATTTGGCAATTTGTGGGCACATTTATTTTTGTCACTCATTTGGAGCAATGGGAAATTAAAGCCAAGGATCCATACTTATAGGCTATGTAAGTCCGATTTCTCAATTGTATTTGAGAATTTTTCTATACCATTTGTTTGTCACTCATTTGGACCAATGGGAAATTAAAGCCTAGGATACATACTTATAGGCTATGTAAGTCCGATTTCTCAATTGTATTTGAGAATTTTTCTATAAAATTTTAAAGATTAAAATTGTGTAAATTGTGTTCAGCTCTACCGGAATTTGGCAATTTGTGGGCACATTTATTTTTGTCACTCATTTGGACCAATGGGAAATTAAAGCCAAGGATCCATACTTATAGGCTATGTAAGTCCGATTTCTCGATTGTATTTGAGAATTTTTCTATAACATTTGTTTGTCACTCATTTGGACCAATGGGAAATTAAAGCCTAGGATACATACTTATAGGCTATGTAAGTCCGATTTCTCAATTGTATTTGAGAATTTTTCTATACCATTTGTTTGTCACTCATTTGGACCAATGGGAAATTAAAGCCTAGGATACATACTTATAGGCTATGTAAGTCCGATTTCTCAATTGTATTTGAGAATTTTTCTATAACATTTGTTTGTCACTCATTTGGAATAATGGGAAATTAAAGCCAAGGATCCATACTTATAGGCTATGTAAGTCCGATTTCTCAATTGTATTTGAGAATTTTTCTATAAAATTTTAAAGATTAAAATTGTGTAAATTGTGTTCAGCTCTACCGGAATTTGGCAATTTGTGGGCACATTTATTTTTGTCACTCATTTGGACCAATGGGAAATTAAAGCCAAGGATCCATACTTATAGGCTATGTAAGTCCGATTTCTCAATTGTATTTGAGAATTTTTCTATAACATTTGTTTGTCACTCATTTGGACCAATGGGAAATTAAAGCCTAGGATCCATACTTATAGGCTATGTAAGTCCGATTTCTCAATTGTATTTGAGAATTTTTCTATAAAATTTTAAAGATTAAAATTGTGTAAATTGTGTTCAGCTCTACCGGAATTTGGCAATTTGTGGGCACATTTATTTTTGTCACTCATTTGGACCAATGGGAAATTAAAGCCAAGGATCCATACTTATAGGCTATGTAAGTCCGATTTCTCAATTGTATTTGAGAATTTTTCTATAACATTTGTTTGTCACTCATTTGGACCAATGGGAAATTAAAGCCTAGGATCCATACTTATAGGCTATGTAAGTCCGATTTCTCAATTGTATTTGAGAATTTTTCTATAAAATTTTAAAGATTAAAATTGTGTAAATTGTGTTCAGCTCTACCGGAATTTGGCAATTTGTGGGCACATTTATTTTTGTCACTCATTTGGACCAATGGGAAATTAAAGCCAAGGATCCATACTTATAGGCTATGTAAGTCCGATTTCTCAATTGTATTTGAGAATTTTTCTATAACATTTGTTTGTCACTCATTTGGACCAATGGGAAATTAAAGCCTAGGATCCATACTTATAGGCTATGTAAGTCCGATTTCTCAATTGTATTTGAGAATTTTTCTATAAAATTTTAAAGATTAAAATTGTGTAAATTGTGTTCAGCTCTACCGGAATTTGGCAATTTGTGGGCACATTTATTTTTGTCACTCATTTGGACCAATGGGAAATTAAAGCCAAGGATCCATACTTATAGGCTATGTAAGTCCGATTTCTCAATTGTATTTGAGAATTTTTCTATAACATTTGTTTGTCACTCATTTGGACCAATGGGAAATTAAAGCCTAGGATCCATACTTATAGGCTATGTAAGTCCGATTTCTCAATTGTATTTGAGAATTTTTCTATAAAATTTTAAAGATTAAAATTGTGTAAATTGTGTTCAGCTCTACCGGAATTTGGCAATTTGTGGGCACATTTATTTTTGTCACTCATTTGGACCAATGGGAAATTAAAGCCAAGGATCCATACTTATAGGCTATGTAAGTCCGATTTCTCAATTGTATTTGAGAATTTTTCTATAACATTTGTTTGTCACTCATTTGGACCAATGGGAAATTAAAGCCTAGGATCCATACTTATAGGCTATGTAAGTCCGATTTCTCAATTGTATTTGAGAATTTTTCTATAACATTTGTTTGTCACTCATTTGGACCAATGGGAAATTAAAGCCAAGGATCCATACTTATAGGCTATGTAAGTCCGATTTCTCAATTGTATTTGAGAATTTTTCTATAACATTTGTTTGTCACTCATTTGGACCAATGGGAAATTAAAGCCAAGGATCCATACTTATAGGCTATGTAAGTCCGATTTCTCAATTGTATTTGAGAATTTTTCTATAACATTTGTTTGTCACTCATTTGGACCAATGGGAAATTAAAGCCAAGGATCCATACTTATAGGCTATGTAAGTCCGATTTCTCAATTGTATTTGAGAATTTTTCTATAACATTTGTTTGTCACTCATTTGGACCAATGGGAAATTAAAGCCTAGGATCCATACTTATAGGCTATGTAAGTCCGATTTCTCAATTGTATTTGAGAATTTGTCTATAAAATTTTAAAGATTAAAATTGTGTAAATTGTGTTCAGCTCTACCGGAATTTGGCAATTTGTGGGCACATTTATTTTTGTCACTCATTTGGACCAATGGGAAATTAAAGCCAAGGATCCATACTTATAGGCTATGTAAGTCCGATTTCTCAATTGTATTTGAGAATTTTTCTATACCATTTGTTTGTCACTCATTTGGACCAATGGGAAATTAAAGCCTAGGATACATACTTATAGGCTATGTAAGTCCGATTTCTCAATTGTATTTGAGAATTTTTCTATAACATTTGTTTGTCACTCATTTGGAATAATGGGAAATTAAAGCCAAGGATCCATACTTATAGGCTATGTAAGTCCGATTTCTCAATTGTATTTGAGAATTTTTCTATAAAATTTTAAAGATTAAAATTGTGTAAATTGTGTTCAGCTCTACCGGAATTTGGCAATTTGTGGGCACATTTATTTTTGTCACTCATTTGGACCAATGGGAAATTAAAGCCTAGGATACATACTTATAGGCTATGTAAGTCCGATTTCTCAATTGTATTTGAGAATTTTTCTATAACATTTGTTTGTCACTCATTTGGAATAATGGGAAATTAAAGCCTAGGATACATACTTATAGACTATGTAAGTCCGATTTCTCAATTGTATTTGAGAATTTTTCTATAACATTTGTTTGTCACTCATTTGGACCAATGGGAAATTAAAGCCTAGGATACATACTTATAGGCTATGTAAGTCCGATTTCTCAATTGTATTTGAGAATTTTTCTATAACATTTGTTTGTCACTCATTTGGACCAATGGGAAATTAAAGCCTAGGATCCATACTTATAGGCTATGTAAGTCCGATTTCTCAATTGTATTTGAGAATTTTTCTATAAAATTTTAAAGATTAAAATTGTGTAAATTGTGTTCAGCTCTACCGGAATTTGGCAATTTGTGGGCACATTTATTTTTGTCACTCATTTGGACCAATGGGAAATTAAAGCCAAGGATCCATACTTATAGGCTATGTAAGTCCGATTTCTCAATTGTATTTGAGAATTTTTCTATAACATTTGTTTGTCACTCATTTGGACCAATGGGAAATTAAAGCCTAGGATACATACTTATAGGCTATGTAAGTCCGATTTCTCAATTGTATTTGAGAATTTTTCTATAACATTTGTTTGTCACTCATTTGGACCAATGGGAAATTAAAGCCTAGGATCCATACTTATAGGCTATGTAAGTCCGATTTCTCAATTGTATTTGAGAATTTTTCTATACCATTTGTTTGTCACTCATTTGGACCAATGGGAAATTAAAGCCTAGGATACATACTTATAGGCTATGTAAGTCCGATTTCTCAATTGTATTTGAGAATTTTTCTATAACATTTGTTTGTCACTCATTTGGAATAATGGGAAATTAAAGCCAAGGATCCATACTTATAGGCTATGTAAGTCCGATTTCTCAATTGTATTTGAGAATTTTTCTATAAAATTTTAAAGATTAAAATTGTGTAAATTGTGTTCAGCTCTACCGGAATTTGGCAATTTGTGGGCACATTTATTTTTGTCACTCATTTGGACCAATGGGAAATTAAAGCCAAGGATCCATACTTATAGGCTATGTAAGTCCGATTTCTCAATTGTATTTGAGAATTTTTCTATACCATTTGTTTGTCACTCATTTGGACCAATGGGAAATTAAAGCCTAGGATACATACTTATAGGCTATGTAAGTCCGATTTCTCAATTGTATTTGAGAATTTTTCTATAACATTTGTTTGTCACTCATTTGGAATAATGGGAAATTAAAGCCAAGGATCCATACTTATAGGCTATGTAAGTCCGATTTCTCAATTGTATTTGAGAATTTTTCTATAAAATTTTAAAGATTAAAATTGTGTAAATTGTGTTCAGCTCTACCGGAATTTGGCAATTTGTGGGCACATTTATTTTTGTCACTCATTTGGACCAATGGGAAATTAAAGCCAAGGATCCATACTTATAGGCTATGTAAGTCCGATTTCTCAATTGTATTTGAGAATTTTTCTATAACATTTGTTTGTCACTCATTTGGACCAATGGGAAATTAAAGCCTAGGATACATACTTATAGGCTATGTAAGTCCGATTTCTCAATTGTATTTGAGAATTTTTCTATAACATTTGTTTGTCACTCATTTGGAATAATGGGAAATTAAAGCCTAGGATACATACTTATAGACTATGTAAGTCCGATTTCTCAATTGTATTTGAGAATTTTTCTATAACATTTGTTTGTCACTCATTTGGACCAATGGGAAATTAAAGCCTAGGATACATACTTATAGGCTATGTAAGTCCGATTTCTCAATTGTATTTGAGAATTTTTCTATAACATTTGTTTGTCACTCATTTGGAATAATGGGAAATTAAAGCCAAGGATCCATACTTATAGGCTATGTAAGTCCGATTTCTCAATTGTATTTGAGAATTTTTCTATAAAATTTTAAAGATTAAAATTGTGTAAATTGTGTTCAGCTCTACCGGAATTTGGCAATTTGTGGGCACATTTATTTTTGTCACTCATTTGGACCAATGGGAAATTAAAGCCAAGGATCCATACTTATAGGCTATGTAAGTCCGATTTCTCAATTGTATTTGAGAATTTTTCTATACCATTTGTTTGTCACTCATTTGGACCAATGGGAAATTAAAGCCTAGGATACATACTTATAGGCTATGTAAGTCCGATTTCTCAATTGTATTTGAGAATTTTTCTATAACATTTGTTTGTCACTCATTTGGAATAATGGGAAATTAAAGCCAAGGATCCATACTTATAGGCTATGTAAGTCCGATTTCTCAATTGTATTTGAGAATTTTTCTATAAAATTTTAAAGATTAAAATTGTGTAAATTGTGTTCAGCTCTACCGGAATTTGGCAATTTGTGGGCACATTTATTTTTGTCACTCATTTGGACCAATGGGAAATTAAAGCCAAGGATCCATACTTATAGGCTATGTAAGTCCGATTTCTCAATTGTATTTGAGAATTTTTCTATAACATTTGTTTGTCACTCATTTGGACCAATGGGAAATTAAAGCCTAGGATACATACTTATAGGCTATGTAAGTCCGATTTCTCAATTGTATTTGAGAATTTTTCTATAACATTTGTTTGTCACTCATTTGGAATAATGGGAAATTAAAGCCTAGGATACATACTTATAGACTATGTAAGTCCGATTTCTCAATTGTATTTGAGAATTTTTCTATAACATTTGTTTGTCACTCATTTGGACCAATGGGAAATTAAAGCCTAGGATACATACTTATAGGCTATGTAAGTCCGATTTCTCAATTGTATTTGAGAATTTTTCTATAACATTTGTTTGTCACTCATTTGGACCAATGGGAAATTAAAGCCAAGGATCCATACTTATAGGCTATGTAAGTCCGATTTCTCAATTGTATTTGAGAATTTTTCTATAAAATTTTAAAGATTAAAATTGTGTAAATTGTGTTCAGCTCTACCGGAATTTGGCAATTTGTGGGCACATTTATTTTTGTCACTCATTTGGACCAATGGGAAATTAAAGCCAAGGATCCATACTTATAGGCTATGTAAGTCCGATTTCTCAATTGTATTTGAGAATTTTTCTATAACATTTGTTTGTCACTCATTTGGACCAATGGGAAATTAAAGCCTAGGATCCATACTTATAGGCTATGTAAGTCCGATTTCTCAATTGTATTTGAGAATTTTTCTATAAAATTTTAAAGATTAAAATTGTGTAAATTGTGTTCAGCTCTACCGGAATTTGGCAATTTGTGGGCACATTTATTTTTGTCACTCATTTGGACCAATGGGAAATTAAAGCCAAGGATCCATACTTATAGGCTATGTAAGTCCGATTTCTCAATTGTATTTGAGAATTTTTCTATAACATTTGTTTGTCACTCATTTGGACCAATGGGAAATTAAAGCCTAGGATCCATACTTATAGGCTATGTAAGTCCGATTTCTCAATTGTATTTGAGAATTTTTCTATAAAATTTTAAGGATTAAAATTGTGTAAATTGTGTTCAGCTCTACCGGAATTTGGCAATTTGTGGGCACATTTATTTTTGTTACTCATTTGGACCAATGGGAAATTAAAGCCAAGGATCCATACTTATAGGCTATGTAAGTCCGATTTCTCAATTGTATTTGAGAATTTTTCTATAACATTTGTTTGTCACTCATTTGGACCAATGGGAAATTAAAGCCTAGGATCCATACTTATAGGCTATGTAAGTCCGATTTCTCAATTGTATTTGAGAATTTTTCTATAAAATTTTAAAGATTAAAATTGTGTAAATTGTGTTCAGCTCTACCGGAATTTGGCAATTTGTGGGCACATTTATTTTTGTCACTCATTTGGACCAATGGGAAATTAAAGCCAAGGATCCATACTTATAGGCTATGTAAGTCCGATTTCTCAATTGTATTTGAGAATTTTTCTATAACATTTGTTTGTCACTCATTTGGACCAATGGGAAATTAAAGCCTAGGATCCATACTTATAGGCTATGTAAGTCCGATTTCTCAATTGTATTTGAGAATTTTTCTATAACATTTGTTTGTCACTCATTTGGACCAATGGGAAATTAAAGCCTAGGATACATACTTATAGGCTATGTAAGTCCGATTTCTCAATTGTATTTGAGAATTTTTCTATAACATTTGTTTGTCACTCATTTGGACCAATGGGAAATTAAAGCCAAGGATCCATACTTATAGGCTATGTAAGTCCGATTTCTCAATTGTATTTGAGAATTTTTCTATAACATTTGTTTGTCACTCATTTGGACCAATGGGAAATTAAAGCCAAGGATCCATACTTATAGGCTATGTAAGTCCGATTTCTCAATTGTATTTGAGAATTTTTCTATAACATTTGTTTGTCACTCATTTGGACCAATGGGAAATTAAAGCCTAGGATCCATACTTATAGGCTATGTAAGTCCGATTTCTCAATTGTATTTGAGAATTTGTCTATAAAATTTTAAAGATTAAAATTGTGTAAATTGTGTTCAGCTCTACCGGAATTTGGCAATTTGTGGGCACATTTATTTTTGTCACTCATTTGGACCAATGGGAAATTAAAGCCAAGGATCCATACTTATAGGCTATGTAAGTCCGATTTCTCAATTGTATTTGAGAATTTTTCTATACCATTTGTTTGTCACTCATTTGGACCAATGGGAAATTAAAGCCTAGGATACATACTTATAGGCTATGTAAGTCCGATTTCTCAATTGTATTTGAGAATTTTTCTATAAAATTTGTTTGTCACTCATTTGGAATAATGGGAAATTAAAGCCAAGGATCCATACTTATAGGCTATGTAAGTCCGATTTCTCAATTGTATTTGAGAATTTTTCTATAAAATTTTAAAGATTAAAATTGTGTAAATTGTGTTCAGCTCTACCGGAATTTGGCAATTTGTGGGCACATTTATTTTTGTCACTCATTTGGACCAATGGGAAATTAAAGCCAAGGATCCATACTTATAGGCTATGTAAGTCCGATTTCTCAATTGTATTTGAGAATTTTTCTATAACATTTGTTTGTCACTCATTTGGACCAATGGGAAATTAAAGCCTAGGATACATACTTATAGGCTATGTAAGTCCGATTTCTCAATTGTATTTGAGAATTTTTCTATAACATTTGTTTGTCACTCATTTGGAATAATGGGAAATTAAAGCCTAGGATACATACTTATAGACTATGTAAGTCCGATTTCTCAATTGTATTTGAAAATTTTTCTATAACATTTGTTTGTCACTCATTTGGACCAATGGGAAATTAAAGCCTAGGATACATACTTATAGGCTATGTAAGTCCGATTTCTCAATTGTATTTGAGAATTTTTCTATAACATTTGTTTGTCACTCATTTGGACCAATGGGAAATTAAAGCCAAGGATCCATACTTATAGGCTATGTAAGTCCGATTTCTCAATTGTATTTGAGAATTTTTCTATAACATTTGTTTGTCACTCATTTGGACCAATGGGAAATTAAAGCCTAGGATACATACTTATAGGCTATGTAAGTCCGATTTCTCAATTGTATTTGAGAATTTTTCTATAACATTTGTTTGTCACTCATTTGGAATAATGGGAAATTAAAGCCTAGGATACATACTTATAGACTATGTAAGTCCGATTTCTCAATTGTATTTGAGAATTTTTCTATAACATTTGTTTGTCACTCATTTGGACCAATGGGAAATTAAAGCCTAGGATACATACTTATAGGCTATGTAAGTCCGATTTCTCAATTGTATTTGAGAATTTTTCTATAACATTTGTTTGTCACTCATTTGGAATAATGGGAAATTAAAGCCAAGGATCCATACTTATAGGCTATGTAAGTCCGATTTCTCAATTGTATTTGAGAATTTTTCTATAAAATTTTAAAGATTAAAATTGTGTAAATTGTGTTCAGCTCTACCGGAATTTGGCAATTTGTGGGCACATTTATTTTTGTCACTCATTTGGACCAATGGGAAATTAAAGCCAAGGATCCATACTTATAGGCTATGTAAGTCCGATTTCTCAATTGTATTTGAGAATTTTTCTATAACATTTGTTTGTCACTCATTTGGACCAATGGGAAATTAAAGCCTAGGATACATACTTATAGGCTATGTAAGTCCGATTTCTCAATTGTATTTGAGAATTTTTCTATAACATTTGTTTGTCACTCATTTGGACCAATGGGAAATTAAAGCCTAGGATCCATACTTATAGGCTATGTAAGTCCGATTTCTCAATTGTATTTGAGAATTTTTCTATAAAATTTTAAAGATTAAAATTGTGTAAATTGTGTTCAGCTCTACCGGAATTTGGCAATTTGTGGGCACATTTATTTTTGTCACTCATTTGGACCAATGGGAAATTAAAGCCAAGGATCCATACTTATAGGCTATGTAAGTCCGATTTCTCAATTGTATTTGAGAATTTTTCTATAACATTTGTTTGTCACTCATTTGGACCAATGGGAAATTAAAGCCTAGGATACATACTTATAGGCTATGTAAGTCCGATTTCTCAATTGTATTTGAGAATTTTTCTATAACATTTGTTTGTCACTCATTTGGAATAATGGGAAATTAAAGCCAAGGATCCATACTTATAGGCTATGTAAGTCCGATTTCTCAATTGTATTTGAGAATTTTTCTATAAAATTTTAAAGATTAAAATTGTGTAAATTGTGTTCAGCTCTACCGGAATTTGGCAATTTGTGGGCACATTTATTTTTGTCACTCATTTGGACCAATGGGAAATTAAAGCCAAGGATCCATACTTATAGGCTATGTAAGTCCGATTTCTCAATTGTATTTGAGAATTTTTCTATAACATTTGTTTGTCACTCATTTGGACCAATGGGAAATTAAAGCCTAGGATCCATACTTATAGGCTATGTAAGTCCGATTTCTCAATTGTATTTGAGAATTTTTCTATAACATTTGTTTGTCACTCATTTGGACCAAAGGGAAATTAAAGCCTAGGATACATACTTATAGGCTATGTAAGTCCGATTTCTCAATTGTATTTGAGAATTTTTCTATAACATTTGTTTGTCACTCATTTGGACCAATGGGAAATTAAAGCCAAGGATCCATACTTATAGGCTATGTAAGTCCGATTTCTCAATTGTATTTGAGAATTTTTCTATAACATTTGTTTGTCACTCATTTGGACCAATGGGAAATTAAAGCCAAGGATCCATACTTATAGGCTATGTAAGTCCGATTTCTCAATTGTATTTGAGAATTTTTCTATAACATTTGTTTGTCACTCATTTGGACCAATGGGAAATTAAAGCCTAGGATACATACTTATAGGCTATGTAAGTCCGATTTCTCAATTGTATTTGAGAATTTTTCTATAAAATTTTAAAGATTAAAATTGTGTAAATTGTGTTCAGCTCTACCGGAATTTGGCAATTTGTGGGCACATTTATTTTTGTCACTCATTTGGACCAATGGGAAATTAAAGCCAAGGATCCATACTTATAGGCTATGTAAGTCCGATTTCTCAATTGTATTTGAGAATTTTTCTATAAAATTTTAAAGATTAAAATTGTGTAAATTGTGTTCAGCTCTACCGGAATTTGGCAATTTGTGGGCACATTTATTTTTGTCACTCATTTGGACCAATGGGAAATTAAAGCCAAGGATCCATACTTATAGGCTATGTAAGTCCGATTTCTCAATTGTATTTGAGAATTTTTCTATAACATTTGTTTGTCACTCATTTGGACCAATGGGAAATTAAAGCCTAGGATACATACTTATAGGCTATGTAAGTCCGATTTCTCAATTGTATTTGAGAATTTTTCTATAACATTTGTTTGTCACTCATTTGGAATAATGGGAAATTAAAGCCTAGGATACATACTTTTAGACTATGTAAGTCCGATTTCTCAATTGTATTTGAGAATTTTTCTATAACATTTGTTTGTCACTCATTTGGACCAATGGGAAATTAAAGCCTAGGATACATACTTATAGGCTATGTAAGTCCGATTTCTCAATTGTATTTGAGAATTTTTCTATAACATTTGTTTGTCACTCATTTGGACCAATGGGAAATTAAAGCCAAGGATCCATACTTATAGGCTATGTAAGTCCGATTTCTCAATTGTATTTGAGAATTTTTCTATAACATTTGTTTGTCACTCATTTGGACCAATGGGAAATTAAAGCCTAGGATACATACTTATAGGCTATGTAAGTCCGATTTCTCAATTGTATTTAAGAATTTTTCTATAACATTTGTTTGTCACTCATTTGGAATAATGGGAAATTAAAGCCTAGGATACATACTTATAGACTATGTAAGTCCGATTTCTCAATTGTATTTGAGAATTTTTCTATAACATTTGTTTGTCACTCATTTGGACCAATGGGAAATTAAAGCCTAGGATACATACTTATAGGCTATGTAAGTCCGATTTCTCAATTGTATTTGAGAATTTTTCTATAACATTTGTTTGTCACTCATTTGGAATAATGGGAAATTAAAGCCAAGGATCCATACTTATAGGCTATGTAAGTCCGATTTCTCAATTGTATTTGAGAATTTTTCTATAACATTTGTTTGTCACTCATTTGGAATAATGGGAAATTAAAGCCTAGGATACATACTTATAGACTATGTAAGTCCGATTTCTCAATTGTATTTGAGAATTTTTCTATAACATTTGTTTGTCACTCATTTGGACCAATGGGAAATTAAAGCCTAGGATACATACTTATAGGCTATGTAAGTCCGATTTCTCAATTGTATTTGAGAATTTTTCTATAACATTTGTTTGTCACTCATTTGGACCAATGGGAAATTAAAGCCTAGGATACATACTTATAGGCTATGTAAGTCCGATTTCTCAATTGTATTTGAGAATTTTTCTATAACATTTGTTTGTCACTCATTTGGACCAATGGGAAATTAAAGCCTAGGATACATACTTATAGGCTATGTAAGTCCGATTTCTCAATTGTATTTGAGAATTTTTCTATAACATTTGTTTGTCACTCATTTGGACCAATGGGAAATTAAAGCCAAGGATCCATACTTATAGGCTATGTAAGTCCGATTTCTCAATTGTATTTGAGAATTTTTCTATAACATTTGTTTGTCACTCATTTGGACCAATGGGAAATTAAAGCCTAGGATACATACTTATAGGCTATGTAAGTCCGATTTCTCAATTGTATTTGAGAATTTTTCTATAACATTTGTTTGTCACTCATTTGGAATAATGGGAAATTAAAGCCTAGGATACATACTTATAGACTATGTAAGTCCGATTTCTCAATTGTGTTTGAGAATTTTTCTATAACATTTGTTTGTCACTCATTTGGAATAATGGGAAATTAAAGCCTAGGATACATACTTATAGACTATGTAAGTCCGATTTCTCAATTGTATTTGAGAATTTTTCTATAAAATTTTAAAGATTAAAATTGTGTAAATTGTGTTCAGCTCTACCGGAATTTGGCAATTTGTGGGCACATTTATTTTTGTCACTCATTTGGACCAATGGGAAATTAAAGCCAAGGATCCATACTTATAGGCTATGTAAGTCCGATTTCTCAATTGTATTTGAGAATTTTTCTATAACATTTGTTTGTCACTCATTTGGACCAATGGGAAATTAAAGCCTAGGATCCATACTTATAGGCTATGTAAGTCCGATTTCTCAATTGTATTTGAGAATTTTTCTATAAAATTTTAAAGATTAAAATTGTGTAAATTGTGTTCAGCTCTACCGGAATTTGGCAATTTGTGGGCACATTTATTTTTGTCACTCATTTGGACCAATGGGAAATTAAAGCCAAGGATCCATACTTATAGGCTATGTAAGTCCGATTTCTCAATTGTATTTGAGAATTTTTCTATAACATTTGTTTGTCACTCATTTGGACCAATGGGAAATTAAAGCCTAGGATACATACTTATAGGCTATGTAAGTCCGATTTCTCAATTGTATTTGAGAATTTTTCTATAACATTTGTTTGTCACTCATTTGGACCAATGGGAAATTAAAGCCTAGGATCCATACTTATAGGCTATGTCAGTCCGATTTCTCAATTGTATTTGAGAATTTTTCTATAAAATTTTAAAGATTAAAATTGTGTAAATTGTGTTCAGCTCTACCGGAATTTGGCAATTTGTGGGCACATTAATTTTTGTCACTCATTTGGACCAATGGGAAATTAAAGCCAAGGATCCATACTTATAGGCTATGTAAGTCCGATTTCTCAATTGTATTTGAGAATTTTTCTATAACATTTGTTTGTCACTCATTTGGACCAATGGGAAATTAAAGCCTAGGATACATACTTATAGACTATGTAAGTCCGATTTCTCAATTGTATTTGAGAATTTTTCTATAAAATTTTAAAGATTAAAATTGTGTAAATTGTGTTCAGCTCTACCGGAATTTGGCAATTTGTGCGCACATTTATTTTTGTCACTCATTTGGACCAATGGGAAATTAAAGCCAAGGATCCATACTTATAGGCTATGTAAGTCCGATTTCTCAATTGTATTTGAGAATTTTTCTATAACATTTGTTTGTCACTCATTTGGACCAATGGGAAATTAAAGCCTAGGATCCATACTTATAGGCTATGTAAGTCCGATTTCTCAATTGTATTTGAGAATTTTTCTATAAAATTTTAAAGATTAAAATTGTGTAAATTGTGTTCAGCTCTACCGGAATTTGGCAATTTGTGGGCACATTTATTTTTGTCACTCATTTGGACCAATGGGAAATTAAAGCCAAGGATCCATACTTATAGGCTATGTAAGTCCGATTTCTCAATTGTATTTGAGAATTTTTCTATAACATTTGTTTGTCACTCATTTGGACCAATGGGAAATTAAAGCCTAGGATACATACTTATAGACTATGTAAGTCCGATTTCTCAATTGTATTTGAGAATTTTTCTATAAAATTTTAAAGATTAAAATTGTGTAAATTGTGTTCAGCTCTACCGGAATTTGGCAATTTGTGGGCACATTTATTTTTGTCACTCATTTGGACCAATGGGAAATTAAAGCCAAGGATCCATACTTATAGGCTATGTAAGTCCGATTTCTCAATTGTATTTGAGAATTTTTCTATAACATTTGTTTGTCACTCATTTGGACCAATGGGAAATTAAAGCCTAGGATACATACTTATAGGCTATGTAAGTCCGATTTCTCAATTGTATTTGAGAATTTTTCTATAACATTTGTTTGTCACTCATTTGGAATAATGGGAAATTAAAGCCAAGGATCCATACTTATAGACTATGTAAGTCCGATTTCTCAATTGTATTTGAGAATTTTTCTATAACATTTGTTTGTCACTCATTTGGACCAATGGGAAATTAAAGCCTAGGATACATACTTATAGGCTATGTAAGTCCGATTTCTCAATTGTATTTGAGAATTTTTCTATAACATTTGTTTGTCACTCATTTGGACCAATGGGAAATTAAAGCCTAGGATACATACTTATAGGCTATGTAAGTCCGATTTCTCAATTGTATTTGAGAATTTTTCTATAACATTTGTTTGTCACTCATTTGGACCAATGGGAAATTAAAGCCTAGGATACATACTTATAGGCTATGTAAGTCCGATTTCTCAATTGTATTTGAGAATTTTTCTATAACATTTGTTTGTCACTCATTTGGACCAATGGGAAATTAAAGCCAAGGATCCATACTTATAGGCTATGTAAGTCCGATTTCTCAATTGTATTTGAGAATTTTTCTATAACATTTGTTTGTCACTCATTTGGACCAATGGGAAATTAAAGCCTAGGATACATACTTATAGGCTATGTAAGTCCGATTTCTCAATTGTATTTGAGAATTTTTCTATAACATTTGTTTGTCACTCATTTGGAATAATGGGAAATTAAAGCCTAGGATACATACTTATAGACTATGTAAGTCCGATTTCTCAATTGTATTTGAGAATTTTTCTATAACATTTGTTTGTCACTCATTTGGAATAATGGGAAATTAAAGCCTAGGATACATACTTATAGACTATGTAAGTCCGATTTCTCAATTGTATTTGAGAATTTTTCTATAAAATTTTAAAGATTAAAATTGTGTAAATTATGTTCAGCTCTACCGGAATTTGGCAATTTGTGGGCACATTTATTTTTGTCACTCATTTGGACCAATGGGAAATTAAAGCCAAGGATCCATACTTATAGGCTATGTAAGTCCGATTTCTCAATTGTATTTGAGAATTTTTCTATAACATTTGTTTGTCACTCATTTGGACCAATGGGAAATTAAAGCCTAGGATCCATACTTATAGGCTATGTAAGTCCGATTTCTCAATTGTATTTGAGAATTTTTCTATAAAATTTTAAAGATTAAAATTGTGTAAATTGTGTTCAGCTCTACCGGAATTTGGCAATTTGTGGGCACATTTATTTTTGTCACTCATTTGGACCAATGGGAAATTAAAGCCAAGGATCCATACTTATAGGCTATGTAAGTCCGATTTCTCAATTGTATTTGAGAATTTTTCTATAACATTTGTTTGTCACTCATTTGGACCAATGGGAAATTAAAGCCTAGGATACATACTTATAGGCTATGTAAGTCCGATTTCTCAATTGTATTTGAGAATTTTTCTATGACATTTGTTTGTCACTCATTTGGACCAATGGGAAATTAAAGCCTAGGATCCATACTTATAGGCTATGTAAGTCCGATTTCTCAATTGTATTTGAGAATTTTTCTATAAAATTTTAAAGATTAAAATTGTGTAAATTGTGTTCAGCTCTACCGGAATTTGGCAATTTGTGGGCACATTTATTTTTGTCACTCATTTGGACCAATGGGAAATTAAAGCCAAGGATCCATACTTATAGGCTATGTAAGTCCGATTTCTCAATTGTATTTGAGAATTTTTCTATAACATTTGTTTGTCACTCATTTGGACCAATGGGAAATTAAAGCCTAGGATACATACTTATAGGCTATGTAAGTCCGATTTCTCAATTGTATTTGAGAATTTTTCTATAACATTTGTTTGTCACTCATTTGGACCAATGGGAAATTAAAGCCTAGGATCCATACTTATAGGCTATGTAAGTCCGATTTCTCAATTGTATTTGAGAATTTTTCTATAAAATTTTAAAGATTAAAATTGTGTAAATTGTGTTCAGCTCTACCGGAATTTGGCAATTTGTGGGCACATTTATTTTTGTCACTCATTTGGACCAATGGGAAATTAAAGCCAAGGATCCATACTTATAGGCTATGTAAGTCCGATTTCTCAATTGTATTTGAGAATTTTTCTATAACATTTGTTTGTCACTCATTTGGACCAATGGGAAATTAAAGCCTAGGATACATACTTATAGGCTATGTAAGTCCGATTTCTCAATTGTATTTGAGAATTTTTCTATAACATTTGTTTGTCACTCATTTGGAATAATGGGAAATTAAAGCCAAGGATCCATACTTATAGGCTATGTAAGTCCGATTTCTCAATTGTATTTGAGAATTTTTTTATAAAATTTTAAAGATTAAAATTGTGTAAATTGTGTTCAGCTCTACCGGAATTTGGCAATTTGTGGGCACATTTATTTTTGTCACTCATTTGGACCAATGGGAAATTAAAGCCAAGGATCCATACTTATAGGCTATGTAAGTCCGATTTCTCAATTGTATTTGAGAATTTTTCTATAACATTTGTTTGTCACTCATTTGGACCAATGGGAAATTAAAGCCTAGGATACATACTTATAGGCTATGTAAGTCCGATTTCTCAATTGTATTTGAGAATTTTTCTATAACATTTGTTTGTCACTCATTTGGAATAATGGGAAATTAAAGCCTAGGATACATACTTATAGACTATGTAAGTCCGATTTCTCAATTGTATTTGAGAATTTTTCTATAACATTTGTTTGTCACTCATTTGGACCAATGGGAAATTAAAGCCTAGGATACATACTTATAGGCTATGTAAGTCCGATTTCTCAATTGTATTTGAGAATTTTTCTATAACATTTGTTTGTCACTCATTTGGAATAATGGGAAATTAAAGCCTAGGATACATACTTATAGACTATGTAAGTCCGATTTCTCAATTGTATTTGAGAATTTTTCTATAACATTTGTTTGTCACTCATTTGGACCAATGGGAAATTAAAGCCAAGGATCCATACTTATAGGCTATGTAAGTCCGATTTCTCAATTGTATTTGAGAATTTTTCTATAACATTTGTTTGTCACTCATTTGGACCAATGGGAAATTAAAGCCTAGGATCCATACTTATAGGCTATGTAAGTCCGATTTCTCAATTGTATTTGAGAATTTTTCTATAAAATTTTAAAGATTAAAATTGTGTAAATTGTGTTCAGCTCTACCGGAATTTGGCAATTTGTGGGCACATTTATTTTTGTCACTCATTTGGACCAATGGGAAATTAAAGCCAAGGATCCATACTTATAGGCTATGTAAGTCCGATTTCTAAATTGTATTTGAGAATTTTTCTATAACATTTGTTTGTCACTCATTTGGACCAATGGGAAATTAAAGCCAAGGATCCATACTTATAGGCTATGTAAGTCCGATTTCTCAATTGTATTTGAGAATTTTTCTATAACATTTGTTTGTCACTCATTTGGACCAATGGGAAATTAAAGCCTAGGATACATACTTATAGGCTATGTAAGTCCGATTTCTCAATTGTATTTGAGAATTTTTCTATAACATTTGTTTGTCACTCATTTGGAATAATGGGAAATTAAAGCCTAGGATACATACTTATAGACTATGTAAGTCCGATTTCTCAATTGTATTTGAGAATTTTTCTATAACATTTGTTTGTCACTCATTTGGACCAATGGGAAATTAAAGCCAAGGATCCATACTTATAGGCTATGTAAGTCCGATTTCTCAATTGTATTTGAGAATTTTTCTATAACATTTGTTTGTCACTCATTTGGACCAATGGGAAATTAAAGCCTAGGATCCATACTTATAGGCTATGTAAGTCCGATTTCTCAATTGTATTTGAGAATTTTTCTATAACATTTGTTTGTCACTCATTTGGACCAATGGGAAATTAAAGCCAAGGATCCATACTTATAGGCTATGTAAGTCCGATTTCTCAATTGTATTTGAGAATTTTTCTATAACATTTGTTTGTCACTCATTTGGACCAATGGGAAATTAAAGCCTAGGATCCATACTTATAGGCTATGTAAGTCCGATTTCTCAATTGTATTTGAGAATTTTTCTATAAAATTTTAAAGATTAAAATTGTGTAAATTGTGTTCAGCTCTACCGGAATTTGGCAATTTGTGGGCACATTTATTTTTGTCACTCATTTGGACCAATGGGAAATTAAAGCCAAGGATCCATACTTATAGGCTATGTAAGTCCGATTTCTCAATTGTATTTGAGAATTTTTCTATAACATTTGTTTGTCACTCATTTGGACCAATGGGAAATTAAAGCCAAGGATCCATACTTATAGGCTATGTAAGTCCGATTTCTCAATTGTATTTGAGAATTTTTCTATAACATTTGTTTGTCACTCATTTGGAATAATGGGAAATTAAAGCCTAGGATACATACTTATAGACTATGTAAGTCCGATTTCTCAATTGTATTTGAGAATTTTTCTATAACATTTGTTTGTCACTCATTTGGACCAATGGGAAATTAAAGCCTAGGATACATACTTATAGGCTATGTAAGTCCGATTTCTCAATTGTATTTGAGAATTTTTCTATAACATTTGTTTGTCACTCATTTGGACCAATGGGAAATAAAAGCCTAGGATCCATACTTATAGGCTATGTAAGTCCGATTTCTCAATTGTATTTGAGAATTTTTCTATAACATTTGTTTGTCACTCATTTGGACCAATGGGAAATTAAAGCCTAGGATACATACTTATAGGCTATGTAAGTCCGATTTCTCAATTGTATTTGAGAATTTTTCTATAACATTTGTTTGTCACTCATTTGGACCAATGGGAAATTAAAGCCAAGGATCCATACTTATAGGCTATGTAAGTCCGATTTCTCAATTGTATTTGAGAATTTTTCTATAAAATTTTAAAGATTAAAATTGTGTAAATTGTGTTCAGCTCTACCGGAATTTGGCAATTTGTGGGCACATTTATTTTTGTCACTCATTTGGACCAATGGGAAATTAAAGCCAAGGATCCATACTTATAGGCTATGTAAGTCCGATTTCTCAATTGTATTTGAGAATTTTTCTATAACATGTGTTTGTCACTCATTTGGACCAATGGGAAATTAAAGCCAAGGATCCATACTTATAGGCTATGTAAGTCCGATTTCTCAATTGTATTTGACAATTTTTCTATAACATTTGTTTGTCACTCATTTGGACCAATGGGAAATTAAAGCCTAAGATACATACTTATAGGCTATGTAAGTCCGATTTCTCAATTGTATTTGAGAATTTTTCTATAACATTTGTTTGTCACTCATTTGGAATAATGGGAAATTAAAGCCTAGGATACATACTTATAGACTATGTAAGTCCGATTTCTCAATTGTATTTGAGAATTTTTCTATAACATTTGTTTGTCACTCATTTGGACCAATGGGAAATTAAAGCCTAGGATACATACTTATAGGCTATGTAAGTCCGATTTCTCAATTGTATTTGAGAATTTTTCTATAACATTTGTTTGTCACTCATTTGGACCAATGGGAAATTAAAGCCTAGGATACATACTTATAGACTATGTAAGTCCGATTTCTCAATTGTATTTGAGAATTTTTCTATAACATTTGTTTGTCACTCATTTGGAATAATGGGAAATTAAAGCCTAGGATACATACTTATAGACTATGTAAGTCCGATTTCTCAATTGTATTTGAGAATTTTTCTATAACATTTGTTTGTCACTCATTTGGACCAATGGGAAATTAAAGCCTAGGATACATACTTATAGACTATGTAAGTCCGATTTCTCAATTGTATTTGAGAATTTTTCTATAAAATTTTAAAGATTAAAATTGTGTAAATTGTGTTCAGCTCTACCGGAATTTGGCAATTTGTGGGCACATTTATTTTTGTCACTCATTTGGACCAATGGGAAATTAAAGCCAAGGATCCATACTTATAGGCTATGTAAGTCCGATTTCTCAATTGTATTTGAGAATTTTTCTATAACATTTGTTTGTCACTCATTTGGACCAATGGGAAATTAAAGCCTAGGATACATACTTATAGACTATGTAAGTCCGATTTCTCAATTGTATTTGAGAATTTTTCTATAACATTTGTTTGTCACTCATTTGGAATAATGGGAAATTAAAGCCTAGGATACATACTTATAGACTATGTAAGTCCGATTTCTCAATTGTATTTGAGAATTTTTCTATAACATTTGTTTGTCACTCATTTGGAATAATGGGAAATTAAAGCCTAGGATACATACTTATAGGCTATGTAAGTCCGATTTCTCAATTGTATTTGAGAATTTTTCTATAACATTTGTTTGTCACTCATTTGGAATAATGGGAAATTAAAGCCTAGGATACATACTTATAGACTATGTAAGTCCGATTTCTCAATTGTATTTGAGAATTTTTCTATAAAATTTTAAAGATTAAAATTGTGTAAATTGTGTTCAGCTCTACCGGAATTTGGCAATTTGTGGGCACATTTATTTTTGTCACTCATTTGGACCAATGGGAAATTAAAGCCAAGGATCCATACTTATAGGCTATGTAAGTCCGATTTCTCAATTGTATTTGAGAATTTTTCTATAACATTTGTTTGTCACTCATTTGGACCAATGGGAAATTAAAGCCTAGGATACATACTTATAGACTATGTAAGTCCGATTTCTCAATTGTATTTGAGAATTTTTCTATAACATTTGTTTGTCACTCATTTGGACCAATGGGAAATTAAAGCCTAGGATACATACTTATAGACTATGTAAGTCCGATTTCTCAATTGTATTTGAGAATTTTTCTATAACATTTGTTTGTCACTCATTTGGACCAATGGGAAATTAAAGCCTAGGATACATACTTATAGGCTATGTAAGTCCGATTTCTCAATTGTATTTGAGAATTTTTCTATAACATTTGTTTGTCACTCATTTGGACCAATGGGAAATTAAAGCCTAGGATACATACTTATAGACTATGTAAGTCCGATTTCTCAATTGTATTTGAGAATTTTTCTATAACATTTGTTTGTCACTCATTTGGAATAATGGGAAATTAAAGCCTAGGACACATACTTATAGACTATGTAAGTCCGATTTCTCAATTGTATTTGAGAATTTTTCTATAAAATTTTAAAGATTAAAATTGTGTAAATTGTGTTCAGCTCTACCGGAATTTGGCAATTTGTGGGCACATTTATTTTTGTCACTCATTTGGACCAATGGGAAATTAAAGCCAAGGATCCATACTTATAGGCTATGTAAGTCCGATTTCTCAATTGTATTTGAGAATTTTTCTATAACATTTGTTTGTCACTCATTTGGACCAATGGGAAATTAAAGCCTAGGATACATACTTATAGACTATGTAAGTCCGATTTCTCAATTGTATTTGAGAATTTTTCTATAACATTTGTTTGTCACTCATTTGGACCAATGGGAAATTAAAGCCTAGGATACATACTTATAGGCTATGTAAGTCCGATTTCTCAATTGTATTTGAGAATTTTTCTATAACATTTGTTTGTCACTCATTTGGACCAATGGGAAATTAAAGCCTAAGATACATACTTATAGGCTATGTAAGTCCGATTTCTCAATTGTATTTGAGAATTTTTCTATAACATTTGTTTGTCACTCATTTGGAATAATGGGAAATTAAAGCCTAGGATACATACTTATAGGCTATGTAAGTCCGATTTCTCAATTGTATTTGAGAATTTTTCTATAACATTTGTTTGTCACTCATTTGGACCAATGGGAAATTAAAGCCTAGGATACATACTTATAGACTATGTAAGTCCGATTTCTCAATTGTATTTGAGAATTTTTCTATAACATTTGTTTGTCACTCATTTGGACCAATGGGAAATTAAAGCCTAGGATACATACTTATAGACTATGTAAGTCCGATTTCTCAATTGTATTTGAGAATTTTTCTATAACATTTGTTTGTCACTCATTTGGACCAATGGGAAATTAAAGCCTAGGATACATACTTATAGGCTATGTAAGTCCGATTTCTCAATTGTATTTGAGAATTTTTCTATAACATTTGTTTGTCACTCATTTGGACCAATGGGAAATTAAAGCCTAAGATACATACTTATAGGCTATGTAAGTCCGATTTCTCAATTGTATTTGAGAATTTTTCTATAACATTTGTTTGTCACTCATTTGGAATAATGGGAAATTAAAGCCTAGGATACATACTTATAGGCTATGTAAGTCCGATTTCTCAATTGTATTTGAGAATTTTTCTATAACATTTGTTTGTCACTCATTTGGACCAATGGGAAATTAAAGCCTAGGATACATACTTATAGACTATGTAAGTCCGATTTCTCAATTGTATTTGAGAATTTTTCTATAACATTTGTTTGTCACTCATTTGGACCAATGGGAAATTAAAGCCTAGGATACATACTTATAGACTATGTAAGTCCGATTTCTCAATTGTATTTGAGAATTTTTCTATAACATTTGTTTGTCACTCATTTGGACCAATGGGAAATTAAAGCCTAGGATACATACTTATAGACTATGTAAGTCCGATTTCTCAATTGTATTTGAGAATTTTTCTATAACATTTGTTTGTCACTCATTTGGACCAATGGGAAATTAAAGCCTAGGATACATACTTATAGGCTATGTAAGTCCGATTTCTCAATTGTATTTGAGAATTTTTCTATAACATTTGTTTGTCACTCATTTGGACCAATGGGAAATTAAAGCCTAGGATACATACTTATAGACTATGTAAGTCCGATTTCTCAATTGTATTTGAGAATTTTTCTATAACATTTGTTTGTCACTCATTTGGAATAATGGGAAATTAAAGCCTAGGACACATACTTATAGACTATGTAAGTCCGATTTCTCAATTGTATTTGAGAATTTTTCTATAAAATTTTAAAGATTAAAATTGTGTAAATTGTGTTCAGCTCTACCGGAATTTGGCAATTTGTGGGCACATTTATTTTTGTCACTCATTTGGACCAATGGGAAATTAAAGCCAAGGATCCATACTTATAGGCTATGTAAGTCCGATTTCTCAATTGTATTTGAGAATTTTTCTATAACATTTGTTTGTCACTCATTTGGACCAATGGGAAATTAAAGCCTAGGATACATACTTATAGACTATGTAAGTCCGATTTCTCAATTGTATTTGAGAATTTTTCTATAACATTTGTTTGTCACTCATTTGGACCAATGGGAAATTAAAGCCTAGGATACATACTTATAGGCTATGTAAGTCCGATTTCTCAATTGTATTTGAGAATTTTTCTATAACATTTGTTTGTCACTCATTTGGACCAATGGGAAATTAAAGCCTAAGATACATACTTATAGGCTATGTAAGTCCGATTTCTCAATTGTATTTGAGAATTTTTCTATAACATTTGTTTGTCACTCATTTGGAATAATGGGAAATTAAAGCCTAGGATACATACTTATAGGCTATGTAAGTCCGATTTCTCAATTGTATTTGAGAATTTTTCTATAACATTTGTTTGTCACTCATTTGGACCAATGGGAAATTAAAGCCTAGGATACATACTTATAGACTATGTAAGTCCGATTTCTCAATTGTATTTGAGAATTTTTCTATAACATTTGTTTGTCACTCATTTGGAATAATGGGAAATTAAGCCTAGGATACATACTTATAGACTATGTAAGTCCGATTTCTCAATTGTATTTGAGAATTTTTCTATAACATTTGTTTGTCACTCATTTGGAATAATGGGAAATTAAAGCCTAGGATACATACTTATAGACTATGTAAGTCCGATTTCTCAATTGTATTTGAGAATTTTTCTATAACATTTGTTTGTCACTCATTTGGACCAATGGGAAATTAAAGCCTAGGATACATACTTATAGGCTATGTAAGACCGATTTCTCAATTGTATTTGAGAATTTTTCTATAACATTTGTTTGTCACTCATTTGGAATAATGGGAAATTAAAGCCTAGGATACATACTTATAGACTATGTAAGTCCGATTTCTCAATTGTATTTGAGAATTTTTCTATAAAATTTTAAAGATTAAAATTGTGTAAATTGTGTTCAGCTCTACCGGAATTTGGCAATTTGTGGGCACATTTATTTTTGTCACTCATTTGGACCAATGGGAAATTAAAGCCAAGGATCCATACTTATAGGCTATGTAAGTCCGATTTCTCAATTGTATTTGAGAATTTTTCTATAACATTTGTTTGTCACTCATTTGGACCAATGGGAAATTAAAGCCAAGGATCCATACTTATAGGCTATGTAAGACCGATTTCTCAATTGTATTTGAGAATTTATCTATAACATTTGTTTGTCACTCATTTGGAATAATGGGAAATTAAAGCCTAGGATACATACTTATAGACTATGTAAGTCCGATTTCTCAATTGTATTTGAGAATTTTTCTATAACATTTGTTTGTCACTCATTTGGACCAATGGGAAATTAAAGCCTAGGATACATACTTATAGGCTATGTAAGTCCGATTTCTCAATTGTATTTGAGAATTTTTCTATAACATTTGTTTGTCACTCATTTGGACCAATGGGAAATAAAAGCCTAGGATCCATACTTATAGGCTATGTAAGTCCGATTTCTCAATTGTATTTCAGAATTTTTCTATAACATTTGTTTGTCACTCATTTGGACCAATGGGAAATTAAAGCCTAGGATACATACTTATAGGCTATGTAAGTCCGATTTCTCAATTGTATTTGAGAATTTTTCTATAACATTTGTTTGCCACTGATTTGGACCAATGGGAAATTAAAGCCAAGGATCCATACTTATAGGCTATGTAAGTCCGATTTCTCAATTGTATTTGAGAATTTTTCTATAAAATTTGTTTGTCACTCATTTGGACCAATGGGAAATTAAAGCCTAGGATACATACTTATAGGCTATGTAAGTCCGATTTCTCAATTGTATTTGTGAATTTTTCTATAACATTTGTTTGTCACTCATTTGGAATAATGGGAAATTAAAGCCAAGGATCCATACTTATAGGCTATGTAAGTCCGATTTCTCAATTGTATTTGAGAATTTTTCTATAAAATTTTAAAGATTAAAATTGTGTAAATTGTGTTCAGCTCTACCGGAATTTGGCAATTTGTGGGCACATTTATTTTTGTCACTCATTTGGACCAATGGGAAATTAAAGCCAAGGATACATACTTATAGGCTATGTAAGTCCGATTTCTCAATTGTATTTGAGAATTTTTCTATAACATTTGTTTGTCACTCATTTGGAATAATGGGAAATTAAAGCCTAGGATACATACTTATAGACTATGTAAGTCCGATTTCTCAATTGTATTTGAGAATTTTTCTATAACATTTGTTTGTCACTCATTTGGACCAATGGGAAATTAAAGCCTAGGATACATACTTATAGGCTATGTAAGTCCGATTTCTCAATTGTATTTGAGAATTTTTCTATAACATTTGTTTGTCACATTTGGAATAATGGGAAATTAAAGCCAAGGATCCATACTTATAGGCTATGTAAGTCCGATTTCTCAATTGTATTTGAGAATTTTTCTATAAAATTTTAAAGATTAAAATTGTGTAAATTGTGTTCAGCTCTACCGGAATTTGGCAATTTGTGGGCACATTTATTTTTGTCACTCATTTGGACCAATGGGAAATTAAAGCCAAGGATCCATACTTATAGGCTATGTAAGTCCGATTTCTCAATTGTATTTGAGAATTTTTCTATAACATTTGTTTGTCACTCATTTGGACCAATGGGAAATTAAAGCCTAGGATACATACTTATAGGCTATGTAAGTCCGATTTCTCAATTGTATTTGAGAATTTTTCTATAACATTTGTTTGTCACTCATTTGGAATAATGGGAAATTAAAGCCAAGGATCCATACTTATAGGCTATGTAAGTCCGATTTCTCAATTGTATTTGAGAATTTTTCTATAAAATTTTAAAGATTAAAATTGTGTAAATTGTGTTCAGCTCTACCGGAATTTGGCAATTTGTGGGCACATTTATTTTTGTCACTCATTTGGACCAATGGGAAATTAAAGCCAAGGATCCATACTTATAGGCTATGTAAGTCCGTTTTCTCAATTGTATTTAAGAATTTTTCTATAACATTTGTTTGTCACTCATTTGGACCAATGGGAAATTAAAGCCTAGGATACATACTTATAGGCTATGTAAGTCCGATTTCTCAATTGTATTTGAGAATTTTTCTATAACATTTGTTTGTCACTCATTTGGACCAATGGGAAATTAAAGCCAAGGATCCATACTTATAGACTATGTAAGTCCGATTTCTCAATTGTATTTGAGAATTTTTCTATAACGCTTGTTTGTCACTCATTTGGACCAATGGGAAATTAAAGCCAAGGATCCATACTTATAGACTATGTAAGTCCGATTTCTCAATTGTATTTGAGAATTTTTCTATAACATTTGTTTGTCACTCATTTGGACCAATGGGAAATTAAGGCCAAGGATCCATACTTATAGACTATGTAAGTCCGACTTCTCAATTGTATTTGAGAATTTTTCTATAACATTTGTTTGTCACTCATTTGGACCAATGGGAAATTAAAGCCAAGGATCCATACTTATAGACTATGTAAGTCCGACTTCTCAATTGTATTTGAGAATTTTTCTATAACATTTGTTTGTCACTCATTTGGACCAATGGGAAATTAAAGCCAAGGATCCATACTTATAGACTATGTAAGTCCGATTTCTCAATTGTATTTGAGAATTTTTCTATAACATTTGTTTGTCACTCATTTGGAATAATGGGAAATTAAAGCCAAGGATCCATACTTATAGGCTATGTAAGTCAGATTTCTCAATTGTATTTGAGAATTTTCTATAACATTTGTGTGTCACTCATTTGGAATAATGGGAAATTAAAGCCAAGGATCCATACTTATAGGCTATGTAAGTCCGATTTCTCAATTGTATTTGAGAATTTTTCTATAATATTTGTTTGTCACTCATTTGGACCAATGGGAAATTAAAGCCAAGGATCCATACTTATAGACTATGTAAGTCCGATTTCTCAATTGTATTTGAGAATTTTTCTATAATATTTGTTTGTCACTCATTTGGACCAATGGGAAATTAAAGCCAAGGATCCATACTTATAGACTATGTAAGTCCGATTTCTCAATTGTATTTGACAATTTTTCTATAACATTTGTTTGTCACTCATTTGGACCAATGGGAAATTAAAGCCAAGGATCCATACTTATAGACTATGTAAGTCCGATTTCTCAATTGTATTTGAGAATTTTTCTATAATATTTGTTTGTCACTCATTTGGACCAATGGGAAATTAAAGCCAAGGATCCATACTTATAGACTATGTAAGTCCGATTTCTCAATTGTATTTGAGAATTTTTCTATAATATTTGTTTGTCACTCATTTGGACCAATGGGAAATTAAAGCCAAGGATCCATACTTATAGACTATGTAAGTCCGATTTCTCAATTGTATTTGAGAATTTTTCTATAATATTTGTTTGTCACTCATTTGGACCAATGGGAAATTAAAGCCAAGGATCCATACTTATAGACTATGTAAGTCCGATTTCTCAATTGTATTTGAGAATTTTTCTATAATATTTGTTTGTCACTCATTTGGACCAATGGGAAATTAAAGCCAAGGATCCATACTTATAGACTATGTAAGTCCGATTTCTCAATTGTATTTGAGAATTTTTCTATAATATTTGTTTGTCACTCATTTGGACCAATGGGAAATTAAAGCCAAGGATCCATACTTATAGGCTATGTAAGTCCGATTTCTCAATTGTATTTGAGAATTTTTCTATAACATTTGTTTGTCACTCATTTGGACCAATGGGAAATTAAAGCCAAGGATCCATACTTATAGACTATGTAAGTCCGATTTCTCAATTGTATTTGAGAATTTTTCTATAAAATTTTAAAGATTAAAATTGTGTAAATTTTGTTCAGCTCTATGGGAATTTGGCTATTTGTGGGCACATTTATGTTTGTCACTCATTTGGACCAATGGGAAATTAAAGCCAAGGATCCATACTTATAGACTATGTAAGTCCGATTTCTCAATTGTATTTGAGAATTTTTCTATAATATTTGTTTGTCACTCATTTGGACCAATGGGAAATTAAAGCCAAGGATCCATACTTATAGACTATGTAAGTCCAATTTCTCAATTGTATTTGAGAATTTTTCTATAACATTTGTTTGTCACTCATTTGGACCAATGGGAAATTAAAGCCAAGGATCCATACTTATAGACTATGTAAGTCCGATTTCTCAATTGTATTTGAGAATTTTTCTATAATATTTGTTTGTCACTCATTTGGACCAATGGGAAATTAAAGCCAAGGATCCATACTTATAGACTATGTAAGTCCGATTTCTCAATTGTATTTGAGAATTTTTCTATAACACTTGTTTGTCACTCATTTGGACCAATGGGAAATTAAAGCCAAGGATCCATACTTATAGACTATGTAAGTCCGATTTCTCAATTGTATTTGAGAATTTTTCTATAACATTTGTTTGTCACTCATTTGGACCAATGGGAAATTAAAGCCAAGGATCCATACTTATAGACTATGTAAGTCCGATTTCTCAATTGTATTTGAGAATTTTTCTATAACACTTGTTTGTCACTCATTTGGACCAATGGGAAATTAAAGCCAAGGATCCATACTTATAGACTATGTAAGTCCGATTTCTCAATTGTATTTGAGAATTTTTCTATAACATTTGTTTGTCACTCATTTGGACCAATGGGAAATTAAAGCCAAGGATCCATACTTATAGACTATGTAAGTCCGATTTCTCAATTGTATTTGAGAATTTTTCTATAACATTTGTTTGTCACTCATTCGGACCTATGGAAAATTAAAGCCAAGGATCCATACTTATAGGCTATGTAAGTCCGATTTCTCAATTGTATTTGAGAATTTTTCTATAACACTTGTTTGTCACTCATTTGGACCAATGGGAAATTAAAGCCAAGGATCCATACTTATAGACTATGTAAGTCCGATTTCTCAATTGTATTTGAGAATTTTTCTATAACACTTGTTTGTCACTCATTTGGACCAATGGGAAATTAAAGCCAAGGATCCATACTTATAGACTATGTAAGTCCGATTTCTCAATTGTATTTGAGAATTTTTCTATAACATTTGTTTGTCACTCATTTGGACCAATGGGAAATTAAGGCCAAGGATCCATACTTATAGACTATGTAAGTCCGACTTCTCAATTGTATTTGAGAATTTTTCTATAACATTTGTTTGTCACTCATTTGGACCAATGGGAAATTAAAGCCAAGGATCCATACTTATAGACTATGTAAGTCCGACTTCTCAATTGTATTTGAGAATTTTTCTATAACATTTGTTTGTCACTCATTTGGACCAATGGGAAATTAAAGCCAAGGATCCATACTTATAGACTATGTAAGTCCGATTTCTCAATTGTATTTGAGAATTTTTCTATAACATTTGTTTGTCACTCATTTGGAATAATGGGAAATTAAAGCCAAGGATCCATACTTATAGGCTATGTAAGTCAGATTTCTCAATTGTATTTGAGAATTTTCTATAACATTTGTGTGTCACTCATTTGGAATAATGGGAAATTAAAGCCAAGGATCCATACTTATAGGCTATGTAAGTCCGATTTCTCAATTGTATTTGAGAATTTTTCTATAATATTTGTTTGTCACTCATTTGGACCAATGGGAAATTAAAGCCAAGGATCCATACTTATAGACTATGTAAGTCCGATTTCTCAATTGTATTTGAGAATTTTTCTATAATATTTGTTTGTCACTCATTTGGACCAATGGGAAATTAAAGCCAAGGATCCATACTTATAGACTATGTAAGTCCGATTTCTCAATTGTATTTGAGAATTTTTCTATAATATTTGTTTGTCACTCATTTGGACCAATGGGAAATTAAAGCCAAGGATCCATACTTATAGACTATGTAAGTCCGATTTCTCAATTGTATTTGAGAATTTTTCTATAATATTTGTTTGTCACTCATTTGGACCAATGGGAAATTAAAGCCAAGGATCCATACTTATAGACTATGTAAGTCCGATTTCTCAATTGTATTTGAGAATTTTTCTATAACATTTGTTTGTCACTCATTTGGACCAATGGGAAATTAAAGCCAAGGATCCATACTTATAGACTATGTAAGTCCAATTTCTCAATTGTATTTGAGAATTTTTCTATAATATTTGTTTGTCACTCATTTGGACCAATGGGAAATTAAAGCCAAGGATCCATACTTATAGACTATGTAAGTCCAATTTCTCAATTGTATTTGAGAATTTTTCTATAACATTTGTTTGTCACTCATTTGGACCAATGGGAAATTAAAGCCAAGGATCCATACTTATAGACTATGTAAGTCCGATTTCTCAATTGTATTTGAGAATTTTTCTATAATATTTGTTTATCACTCATTTGGACCAATGGGAAATTAAAGCCAAGGATCCATACTTATAGACTATGTAAGTCCGATTTCTCAATTGTATTTGAGAATTTTTCTATAACATTTGTTTGTCACTCATTTGGACCAATGGGAAATTAAAGCCAAGGATCCATACTTATAGACTATGTAAGTCCGATTTCTCAATTGTATTTGAGAATTTTTCTATAACACTTGTTTGTCACTAATTTGGACCAATGGGAAATTAAATCTAAGGATCCATACTTATAGACTATGTAAGTCCGATTTCTCAATTGTATTTGAGAATTTTTCTATAACACTTGTTTGTCACTCATTTGGACCAATGGGAAATTAAAGCCAAGGATCCATACTTATAGACTATGTAAGTCCGATTTCTCAATTGTATTTGAGAATTTTTCTATAACATTTGTTTGTCACTCATTTGGACCAATGGGAAATTAAAGCCAAGGATCCATACTTATAGACTATGTAAGTCCGATTTCTCAATTGTATTTGACAATTTTTCTATAACATTTGTTTGTCACTCATTCGGACCTATGGGAAATTAAAGCCAAGGATCCATACTTATAGACTATGTAAGTCCGATTTCTCAATTGTATTTGAGAATTTTTCTATAACATTTGTTTGTCACTCATTTGGACCAATGGGAAATTAAAGCCAAGGATCCATACTTATAGACTATGTAAGTCCGACTTCTCAATTGTATTTGAGAATTTTTCTATAACATTTGTTTGTCACTCATTTGGACCAATGGGAAATTAAAGCCAAGGATCCATACTTATAGACTATGTAAGTCCGATTTCTCAATTGTATTTGACAATTTTTCTATAACATTTGTTTGTCACTCATTTGGACCAATGGGAAATTAAGGCCAAGGATCCATACTTATAGACTATGTAAGTCCGATTTCTCAATTGTATTTGAGAATTTTTCTATAACATTTGTTTGTCACTCATTTGGACCAATGGGAAATTAAAGCCAAGGATCCATACTTATAGACTATGTAAGTCCGATTTCTCAATTGTATTTGACAATTTTTCTATAACATTTGTTTGTCACTCATTTGGACCAATGGGAAATTAAGGCCAAGGATCCATACTTATAGACTATGTAAGTCCGATTTCTCAATTGTATTTGAGAATTTTTCTATAACATTTGTTTGTCACTCATTTGGACCAATGGGAAATTAAAGCCAAGGATCCATACTTATAGACTATGTAAGTCCGATTTCTCAATTGTATTTGACAATTTTTCTATAACATTTGTTTGTCACTCATTTGGACCAATGGGAAATTAAGGCCAAGGATCCATACTTATAGACTATGTAAGTCCGATTTCTCAATTGTATTTGAGAATTTTTCTATAACATTTGTTTGTCACTCATTTGGACCAATGGGAAATTAAAGCCAAGGATCCATACTTATAGACTATGTAAGTCCGATTTCTCAATTGTGTTTGACAATTTTTCTATAACATTTGTTTGTCACTCATTTGGACCAATGGGAAATTAAGGCCAAGGATCCATACTTATAGACTATGTAAGTCCGATTTCTCAATTGTATTTGAGAATTTTTCTATAACATTTGTTTGTCACTCATTTGGACCAATGGGAAATTAAAGCCAAGGATCCATACTTATAGACTATGTAAGTCCGACTTCTCAATTGTATTTGAGAATTTTTCTATAACATTTGTTTGTCACTCATTTGGACCAATGGGAAATTAAAGCCAAGGATCCATACTTATAGACTATGTAAGTCCGACTTCTCAATTGTATTTGACAATTTTTCTATAACATTTGTTTGTCACTCATTTGGACCAATGGGAAATTAAGGCCAAGGATCCATACTTATAGACTATGTAAGTCCGATTTCTCAATTGTATTTGAGAATTTTTCTATAACATTTGTTTGTCACTCATTTGGACCAATGGGAAATTAAAGCCAAGGATCCATACTTATAGACTATGTAAGTCCGATTTCTCAATTGTATTTGAGAATTTTTCTATAAAATTTTAAAGATTAAAATTGTGTAAATTTTGTTCAGCTCTACGTGAGTTTGGCTATTTGTGGGCACATTTATGTTTGTCACTCATTTGGACCAATGGGAAATTAAAGCCAAGGATCCATACTTATAGGCTATGTAAGTCCGATTTCTCAATTGTATTTGAGAATTTTTCTATAACACTTGTTTGTCACTCATTTGGACCAATGGGAAATTAAAGCCAAGGATCCATACTTATAGGCTATGTAAGTCCGATTTCTCAATTGTATTTGAGAATTTTTCTATAAAATTTTAAAGATTAAAATTGTGTAAATTTTGTTCAGCTCTACGTGAGTTTGGCTATTTGTGGGCACATTTATGTTTAACACTCATTTGGACCAATGGGAAATTAAAGCCAATGATCCATAATTATAGGCTATGTAAGTCCGATTTCTCAATTGTATTTGAGAATTTTTCTATAACACTTGTTTGTCACTCATTTGGACCAATGAGAAATTAAAGCCAAGGATCCATACTTATAGGCTATGTAAGTCCGATTTCTCAATTGTATTTGAGAATTTTTCTATAACACTTGTTTGTCACTCATTTGGACCAATGGGAAATTAAAGCCAAGGATCCATACTTATAGGCTATGTAAGTCCGATTTCTCAATTGTATTTGAGAATTTTTCTATAACACTTGTTTGTCACTCATTTGGACCAATGGGAAATTAAAGCCAAGGATCCATACTTATAGGCTATGTAAGTCCGATTTCTCAATTGTATTTGAGAATTTTTCTATAACACTTGTTTGTCACTCATTTGGACCAATGGGAAATTAAAGCCAAGGATCCATACTTATAGGCTATGTAAGTCCGATTTCTCAATTGTATTTGAGAATTTTTCTATAACACTTGTTTGTCACTCATTTGGACCAATGAGAAATTAAAGCCAAGGATCCATACTTATAGGCTATGTAAGTCCGATTTCTCAATTGTATTTGAGAATTTTTCTATAACACTTGTTTGTCACTCATTTGGACCAATGGGAAATTAAAGCCAAGGATCCATACTTATAGGCTATGTAAGTCCGATTTCTCAATTGTATTTGAGAATTTTTCTATAACACTTGTTTGTCACTCATTTGGACCAATGGGAAATTAAAGCCAAGGATCCATACTTATAGGCTATGTAAGTCCGATTTCTCAATTGTATTTGAGAATTTTTCTATAACACTTGTTTGTCACTCATTTGGACCAATGGGAAACTAAAGCCAAGGATCCATACTTATAGGCTATGTAAGTCCGATTTCTCAATTGTATTTGAGAATTTTTCTATAACACTTGTTTGTCACTCATTTGGACCAATGGGAAATTAAAGCCAAGGATCCATACTTATAGACTATGTAAGTCCGATTTCTCAATTGTATTTGAGAATTTTTCTATAACATTTGTTTGTCACTCATTTGGACCAATGGGAAATTAAAGCCAAGGATCCATACTTATAGACTATGCAAGTCCGATTTCTCAATTGTATTTGAGAATTTTTCTATAATATTTGTTTGTCACTCATTTGGACCAATGGGAAATTAAAGCCAAGGATCCATACTTATAGACTATGTAAGTCCGATTTCTCAATTGTATTTGAGAATTTTTCTAAAACATTTGTTTGTCACTAATTTGGACCAATGGGAAATTAAAGCCAAGGATCCATACTTATAGACTATGTAAGTCCGATTTCTCAATTGTATTTGAGAATTTTTCTATAACACTTGTTTGTCACTAATTTGGACCAATGGGAAATTAAAGCCAAGGATCCATAGTTATAGACTATGTAAGTCCGATTTCTCAATTGTATTTGAGAATTTTTCTATAATATTTGTTTGTCACTCATTTGGACCAATGGGAAATTAAAGCCAAGGATCCATACTTATAGACTATGTAAGTCCGATTTCTCAATTGTATTTGAGAATTTTTCTATAATATTTGTTTGTCACTCATTTGGACCAATGGGAAATTAAAGCCAAGGATCCATACTTATAGACTATGTAAGTCCGATTTCTCAATTGTATTTGAGAATTTTTCTATAACATTTGTTTGTCACTAATTTGGACCAATGGGAAATTAAAGCCAAGGATCCATACTTATAGACTATGTAAGTCCGATTTCTCAATTGTATTTGAGAATTTTTCTATAACACTTGTTTGTCACTAATTTGGACCAATGGGAAATTAAAGCCAAGGATCCATACTTATAGACTATGTAAGTCCGATTTCTCAATTGTATTTGAGAATTTTTCTATAATATTTGTTTGTCACTCATTTGGACCAATGGGAAATTAAAGCCAAGGATCCATACTTATAGACTATGTAAGTCCGATTTCTCAATTGTATTTGAGAATTTTTCTATAACATTTGTTTGTCACTCATTTGGACCAATGGGAAATTAAAGCCAAGGATCCATACTTATAGGCTATGTAAGTCCGATTTCTCAATTGTATTTGAGAATTTTTCTATAACACTTGTTTGTCACTCATTTGGACCAATGGGAAATTAAAGCCAAGGATCCATACTTATAGACTATGTAAGTCCGATTTCTCAATTGTATTTGAGAATTTTTCTATAATATTTGTTTGTCACTCATTTGGACCAATGGGAAATTAAAGCCAAGGATCCATACTTATAGACTATGTAAGTCCGATTTCTCAATTGTATTTGAGAATTTTTCTATAATATTTGTTTGTCACTCATTTGGACCAATGGGAAATTAAAGCCAAGGATCCATACTTATAGACTATGCAAGTCCGATTTCTCAATTGTATTTGAGAATTTTTCTATAACATTTGTTTGTCACTCATTTGGACCAATGGGAAATTAAAGCCAAGGATCCATACTTATAGACTATGCAAGTCCGATTTCTCAATTGTATTTGAGAATTTTTCTATAATATTTGTTTGTCACTCATTTGGACCAATGGGAAATTAAAGCCAAGGATCCATACTTATAGACTATGTAAGTCCGATTTCTCAATTGTATTTGAGAATTTTTCTATAACACTTGTTTGTCACTAATTTGGACCAATGGGAAATTAAAGCCAAGGATCCATACTTATAGACTATGTAAGTCCGATTTCTCAATTGTATTTGAGAATTTTTCTATAACATTTGTTTGTCACTCATTTGGACCAATGGGAAATTAAAGCCAAGGATCCATACTTATAGACTATGTAAGTCCGATTTCTCAATTGTATTTGAGAATTTTTCTATAACATTTGTTTGTCACTAATTTGGACCAATGGGAAATTAAAGCCAAGGATCCATACTTATAGACTATGTAAGTCCGATTTCTCAATTGTATTTGAGAATTTTTCTATAACACTTGTTTGTCACTAATTTGGACCAATGGGAAATTAAAGCCAAGGATCCATACTTATAGACTATGTAAGTCCGATTTCTCAATTGTATTTGAGAATTTTTCTATAATATTTGTTTGTCACTCATTTGGACCAATGGGAAATTAAAGCCAAGGATCCATACTTATAGACTATGTAAGTCCGATTTCTCAATTGTATTTGAGAATTTTTCTATAACATTTGTTTGTCACTCATTTGGACCAATGGGAAGTTAAAGCCAAGGATCCATACTTATAGACTATGTAAGTCCGATTTCTCAATTGCATTTGAGAATTTTTCTATAACACTTGTTTGTCACTAATTTGGACCAATGGGAAATTAAAGCCAAGGATCCATACTTATAGACTATGTAAGTCCGATTTCTCAATTGTATTTGAGAATTTTTCTATAACACTTGTTTGTCACTAATTTGGACCAATGGGAAATTAAAGCCAAGGATCCATACTTATAGACTATGCAAGTCCGATTTCTCAATTGTATTTGAGAATTTTTCTATAACACTTGTTTGTCACTCATTTGGACCAATGGGAAATTAAAGCCAAGGATCCATACTTATAGACTATGTAAGTCCGATTTCTCAATTGTATTTGAGAATTTTTCTATAACATTTGTTTGTCACTCATTTGGACCAATGGGAAATTAAAGCCAAGGATCCATACTTATAGACTATGTAAGTCCGATTTCTCAATTGTATTTGAGAATTTTTCTATAACATTTGTTTGTCACTCATTTGGACCAATGGGAAATTAAAGCCAAGGATCCATACTTATAGACTATGTAAGTCCGATTTCTCAATTGTATTTGAGAATTTTTCTATAACATTTGTTTGTCACTCATTTGGACCAATGGGAAATTAAAGCCAAGGATCCATACTTATAGACTATGTAAGTCCGATTTCTCAATTGTATTTGAGAATTTTTCTATAACATTTGTTTGTCACTAATTTGGACCAATGGGAAATTAAAGCCAAGGATCCATACTTATAGACTATGTAAGTCCGATTTCTCAATTGTATTTGAGAATTTTTCTATAACACTTGTTTGTCACTAATTTGGACCAATGGGAAATTAAAGCCAAGGATCCATACTTATAGACTATGTAAGTCCGATTTCTCAATTGTATTTGAGAATTTTTCTATAATATTTGTTTGTCACTCATTTGGACCAATGGGAAATTAAAGCCAAGGATCCATACTTATAGACTATGTAAGTCCGATTTCTCAATTGTATTTGAGAATTTTTCTATAACATTTGTTTGTCACTCATTTGGACCAATGGGAAGTTAAAGCCAAGGATCCATACTTATAGACTATGTAAGTCCGATTTCTCAATTGCATTTGAGAATTTTTCTATAACACTTGTTTGTCACTAATTTGGACCAATGGGAAATTAAAGCCAAGGATCCATACTTATAGACTATGTAAGTCCGATTTCTCAATTGTATTTGAGAATTTTTCTATAACACTTGTTTGTCACTAATTTGGACCAATGGGAAATTAAAGCCAAGGATCCATACTTATAGACTATGCAAGTCCGATTTCTCAATTGTATTTGAGAATTTTTCTATAACACTTGTTTGTCACTCATTTGGACCAATGGGAAATTAAAGCCAAGGATCCATACTTATAGACTATGTAAGTCCGATTTCTCAATTGTATTTGAGAATTTTTCTATAACATTTGTTTGTCACTCATTTGGACCAATGGGAAATTAAAGCCAAGGATCCATACTTATAGACTATGCAAGTCCGATTTCTCAATTGTATTTGAGAATTTTTCTATAACACTTGTTTGTCACTAATTTGGACCAATGGGAAATTAAAGCCAAGGATCCATACTTATAGACTATGCAAGTCCGATTTCTCAATTGTATTTGAGAATTTTTCTATAACACTTGTTTGTCACTCATTTGGACCAATGGGAAATTAAAGCCAAGGATCCATACTTATAGGCTATGTAAGTCCGATTTCTCAATTGTATTTGAGAATTTTTCTATAAAATTTTAAAGATTAAAATTGTGTAAATTTTGTTCAGCTCTACGTGAGTTTGGCTATTTGTGGGCACATTTATGTTTGTCACTCATTTGGACCAATGGGAAATTAAAGCCAAGGATCCATACTTATAGACTATGCAAGTCCGATTTCTTAATTGTATTTGAGAATTTTTCTATAAAATTTTAAAGATTAAAATTGTGTAAATTTTGTTCAGCTCTACGTGAGTTTGGCTATATGTGGGCACATTTATGTTTGTCACTCATTTGGACCAATGGGAAATTAAAGCCAAGGATCCATACTTATAGGCTATGTAAGTCCGATTTCTCAATTGTATTTGAGAATTTTTCTATAAAATTTTAAAGATTAAAATTGTGTAAATTTTGTTCAGCTCTACGTGAGTTTGGCTATTTGTGGGCACATTTATGTTTGTCACTCATTTGGACCAATGGGAAATTAAAGCCAAGGATCCATACTTATAGACTATGTAAGTCCGATTTCTCAATTGTATTTGAGAATTTTTCTATAAAATTTTAAAGATTAAAATTGTGTAAATTTTGTTCAGCTCTACGTGAGTTTGGCTATTTGTGGGCACATTTATGTTTGTCACTCATTTGGACCAATGGGAAATTAAAGCCAAGGATCCATACTTATAGACTATGCAAGTCCGATTTCTCAATTGTATTTGAGAATTTTTCTATAACACTTGTTTGTCACTAATTTGGACCAATGGGAAATTAAAGCCAAGGATCCATACTTATAGACTATGCAAGTCCGATTTCTCAATTGTATTTGAGAATTTTTCTATAACACTTGTTTGTCACTCATTTGGACCAATGGGAAATTAAAGCCAAGGATCCATACTTATAGACTATGTAAGTCCGATTTCTCAATTGTATTTGAGAATTTTTCTATAACACTTGTTTCTCACTCATTTAGACCAATGGGAAATTAAAGCCAAGGATCCATACTTATAGACTATGTAAGTCCGATTTCTCAATTGTATTTGAGAATTTTTCTATAAAATTTTAAAGATTAAAATTGTGTAAATTTTGTTCAGCTCTACGTGAGTTTGGCTATTTGTGGGCACATTTATGTTTGTCACTCATTTGGACCAATGGGAAATTAAAGCCAAGGATCCATACTTATAGACTATGTAAGTCCGATTTCTCAATTGTATTTGAGAATTTTTCTATAAAATTTTAAAGATTAAAATTGTGTAAATTTTGTTCAGCTCTACGTGAGTTTGGCTATTTGTGGGCACATTTATGTTTGTCACTCATTTGGACCAATGGGAAATTAAAGCCAAGGATCCATACTTATAGACTATGCAAGTCCGATTTCTCAATTGTATTTGAGAATTTTTCTATAACACTTGTTTGTCACTAATTTGGACCAATGGGAAATAAAAGCCAAGGATCCATACTTATAGACTATGCAAGTCCGATTTCTCAATTGTATTTGAGAATTTTTCTATAACACTTGTTTGTCACTCATTTGGACCAATGGGAAATTAAGGCCAAGGATCCATACTTATAGACTATGTAAGTCCGATTTCTCAATTGTATTTGAGAATTTTTCTATAACACTTGTTTGTCACTCATTTGGACCAATGGGAAATTAAAGCCAAGGATCCATACTTATAGGCTATGTAAGTCCGATTTCTCAATTGTATTTGAGAATTTTTCTATAACACTTGTTTGTCACTCATTTGGACCAATGGGAAATTAAAGCCAAGGATCCATACTTATAGGCTATGTAAGTCCGATTTCTCAATTGTATTTGAGAATTTTTCTATAACACTTGTTTGTCACTCATTTGGACCAATGAGAAATTAAAGCCAAGGATCCATACTTATAGGCTATGTAAGTCCGATTTCTCAATTGTATTTGAGAATTTTTCTATAAAACTTGTTTGTCACTCATTTGGACCAATGAGAAATTAAAGCCAAGGATCCATACTTATAGGCTATATAAGTCCGATTTCTCAATTGTATTTGAGAATTTTTCTATAACACTTGTTTGTCACTCATTTGGACCAATGAGAAATTAAAGCCAAGGATCCATACTTATAGGCTATGTAAGTCCGATTTCTCAATTGTATTTGAGAATTTTTCTATAACACTTGTTTGTCACTCATTTGGACCAATGGGAAATTAAAGCCAAGGATCCATACTTATAGGCTATGTAAGTCCGATTTCTCAATTGTATTTGAGAATTTTTCTATAACACTTGTTTGTCACTCATTTGGACCAATGGGAAATTAAAGCCAAGGATCCATACTTATAGGCTATGTTAGTCCGATTTCTCAATTGTATTTGAGAATTTTTCTATAACACTTGTTTGTCACTCATTTGGACCAATGGGAAATTAAAGCCAAGGATCCATACTTATAGGCTATGTAAGTCCGATTTCTCAATTGTATTTGAGAATTTTTCTATAACACTTGTTTGTCACTCATTTGGACCAATGGGAAATTAAAGCCAATGATCCATAATTATAGACCATATAAGTCCGATTTCTCAATTGTATTTGAGAATTTTTCTATAACACTTGTTTGTCACTCATTTGGACCAATGGGAAATTAAAGCCAAGGATCCATACTTATAGGCTATGTAAGTCCGATTTCTCAATTGTATTTGAGAATTTTTCTATAACACTTGTTTGTCACTCATTTGGACCAATGGGAAATTAAAGCCAATGATCCATAATTATAGACCATGTAAGTCCGATTTCTCAATTGTATTTGAGAATTTTTCTATAACACTTGTTTGTCACTCATTTGGACCAATGAGAAATTAAAGCCAAGGATCCATACTTATAGGCTATGTAAGTCCGATTTCTCAATTGTATTTGAGAATTTTTCTATAACACTTGTTTGTCACTCATTTGGACCAATGGGAAATTAAAGCCAAGGATCCATACTTATAGGCTATGTAAGTCCGATTTCTCAATTGTATTTGAGAATTTTTCTATAACACTTGTTTGTCACTCATTTGGACCAATGGGAAATTAAAGCCAAGGATCCATACTTATAGGCTATGTAAGTCCGATTTCTCAATTGTATTTGAGAATTTTTCTATAACACTTGTTTCTCACTCATTTGGACCAATGGGAAATTAAAGCCAATGATCCATAATTATAGACCATGTAAGTCCGATTTCTCAATTGTATTTGAGAATTTTTCTATAACACTTGTTTGTCACTCATTTGGACCAATGGGAAATTAAAGCCAAGGATCCATACTTATAGGCTATGTAAGTCCGATTTCTCAATTGTATTTGAGAATTTTTCTATAACACTTGTTTGTCACTCATTTGGACCAATGAGAAATTAAAGCCAAGGATCCATACTTATAGGCTATGTAAGTCCGATTTCTCAATTGTATTTGAGAATTTTTCTATAACACTTGTTTGTCACTCATTTGGACCAATGGGAAATTAAAGCCAAGGATCCATACTTATAGGCTATGTAAGTCCGATTTCTCAATTGTATTTGAGAATTTTTCTATAAAATTTTAAAGATTAAAATTGTGTAAATTTTGTTCAGCTCTACGTGAGTTTGGCTATTTGTGGGCACATTTATGTTTGTCACTCATTTGGACCAATGGGAAATTAAAGCCAAGGATCCATACTTATAGACTATGCAAGTCCGATTTCTCAATTGTGTTTGAGAATTTTTCTATAAAATTTTAAAGATTAAAATTGTGTAAATTTTGTTCAGCTCTACGTGAGTTTGGCTATTTGTGGGCACATTTATGTTTGTCACTAATTTGGACCAATGGGAAATTAAAGCCAAGGATCCATACTTATAGACTATGTAAGTCCGATTTCTCAATTGTATTTGAGAATTTTTCTATAACACTTGTTTGTCACTCATTTGGACCAATGGGAAATTAAAGCCAAGGATCCATACTTATAGGCTATGTAAGTCCGATTTCTCAATTGTATTTGAGAATTTTTCTATAACACTTGTTTGTCACTCATTTGGACCAATGAGAAATTAAAGCCAAGGATCCATACTTATAGGCTATGTAAGTCCGATTTCTCAATTGTATTTGAGAATTTTTCTATAACACTTGTTTGTCACTCATTTGGACCAATGAGAAATTAAAGCCAAGGATCCATACTTATAGGCTATGTAAGTCCGATTTCTCAATTGTATTTGAGAATTTTTCTATAACACTTGTTTGTCACTCATTTGGACCAATGAGAAATTAAAGCCAAGGATCCATACTTATAGGCTATGTAAGTCCGATTTCTCAATTGTATTTGAGAATTTTTCTATAACACTTGTTTGTCACTCATTTGGACCAATGGGAAATTAAAGCCAAGGATCCATACTTATAGGCTATGTAAGTCCGATTTCTCAATTTTATTTGAGAATTTTTCTATAACACTTGTTTGTCACTCATTTGGACCAATGAGAAATTAAAGCCAAGGATCCATACTTATAGGCTATGTAAGTCCGATTTCTCAATTGTATTTGAGAATTTTTCTATAACATTTGTTTGTCACTCATTTGGACCAATGGGAAATTAAAGCCAAGGATCCATACTTATAGGCTATGTAAGTCCGATTTCTCAATTTTATTTGAGAATTTTTCTATAACACTTGTTTGTCACTCATTTGGACCAATGAGAAATTAAAGCCAAGGATCCATACTTATAGGCTATGTAAGTCCGATTTCTCAATTTTATTTGAGAATTTTTCTATAACACTTGTTTGTCACTCATTTGGACCAATGGGAAATTAAAGCCAATGATCCATAATTATAGACCATGTAAGTCCGATTTCTCAATTGTATTTGAGAATTTTTCTATAACACTTGTTTGTCACTCATTTGGACCAATGAGAAATTAAAGCCAAGGATCCATACTTATAGGCTATGTAAGTCCGATTTCTCAATTGTATTTGAGAATTTTTCTATAACACTTGTTTGTCACTCATTTGGACCAATGGGAAATTAAAGCCAAGGATCCATACTTATAGGCTATGTAAGTCCGATTTCTCAATTGTATTTGAGAATTTTTCTATAACACTTGTTTGTCACTCATTTGGACCAATGGGAAATTAAAGCCAATGATCCATAATTATAGACCATGTAAGTCCGATTTCTCAATTGTATTTGAGAATTTTTCTATAACACTTGTTTGTCACTCATTTGGACCAATGAGAAATTAAAGCCAAGGATCCATACTTATAGGCTATGTAAGTCCGATTTCTCAATTGTATTTGAGAATTTTTCTATAACACTTGTTTGTCACTCATTTGGACCAATGGGAAATTAAAGCCAAGGATCCATACTTATAGGCTATGTAAGTCCGATTTCTCAATTGTATTTGAGAATTTTTCTATAACACTTGTTTGTCACTCATTTGGACCAATGGGAAATTAAAGCCAATGATCCATAATTATAGACCATGTAAGTCCGATTTCTCAATTGTATTTGAGAATTTTTCTATAAAATTTTAAAGATTAAAATTGTGTAAATTTTGTTCAGCTCTACGTGAGTTTGGCTATTTGTGGGCACATTTATGTTTGTCACTCATTTGGACCAATGGGAAATTAAAGCCAAGGATCCATACTTATAGACTATGCAAGTCCGATTTCTCAATTGTATTTGAGAATTTTTCTATAAAATTTTAAAGATTAAAATTGTGTAAATTTTGTTCAGCTCTACGTGAGTTTGGCTATTTGTGGGCACATTTATGTTTGTCACTCATTTGGACCAATGGGAAATTAAAGCCAAGGATCCATACTTATAGACTATGCAAGTCCGATTTCTCAATTGTATTTGAGAATTTTTCTATAACACTTGTTTGTCACTAATTTGGACCAATGGGAAATTAAAGCCAAGGATCCATTCTTATAGACTATGCAAGTCCGATTTCTCAATTGTATTTGAGAATTTTTCTATAACACTTGTTTGTCACTCATTTGGACCAATGGGAAATTAAAGCCAAGGATCCATACTTATAGACTATGTAAGTCCGATTTCTCAATTGTATTTGAGAATTTTTCTATAACACTTGTTTGTCACTCATTTGGACCAATGGGAAATTAAAGCCAAGGATCCATACTTATAGGCTATGTAAGTCCGATTTCTCAATTGTATTTGAGAATTTTTCTATAACACTTGTTTGTCACTCATTTGGACCAATGGGAAATTAAAGCCAAGGATCCATACTTATAGGCTATGTAAGTCCGATTTCTCAATTGTATTTGAGAATTTTTCTATAACACTTGTTTGTCACTCATTTGGACCAATGGGAAATTAAAGCCAAGGATCCATACTTATAGGCTATGTAAGTCCGATTTCTCAATTGTATTTGAGAATTTTTCTATAACACTTGTTTGTCACTCATTTGGACCAATGGGAAATTAAAGCCAAGGATCCATACTTATAGGCTATGTAAGTCCGATTTCTCAATTGTATTTGAGAATTTTTCTATAACACTTGTTTGTCACTCATTTGGACCAATGGGAAATTAAAGCCAATGATCCATAATTATAGACCATGTAAGTCCGATTTCTCAATTGTATTTGAGAATTTTTCTATAACACTTGTTTGTCACTCATTTGGACCAATGGGAAATTAAAGCCAAGGATCCATACTTATAGGCTATGTAAGTCCGATTTCTCAATTGTATTTGAGAATTTTTCTATAACACTTGTTTGTCACTCATTTGGACCAATGGGAAATTAAAGCCAAGGATCCATACTTATAGGCTATGTAAGTCCGATTTCTCAATTGTATTTGAGAATTTTTCTATAACACTTGTTTGTCACTCATTTGGACCAATGGGAAATTAAAGCCAATGATCCATAATTATAGACCATGTAAGTCCGATTTCTCAATTGTATTTGAGAATTTTTCTATAACACTTGTTTGTCACTCATTTGGACCAATGGGAAATTAAAGCCAATGATCCATAATTATAGACCATGTAAGTCCGATTTCTCAATTGTATTTGAGAATTTTTCTATAACACTTGTTTGTCACTCATTTGGACCAATGGGAAATTAAAGCCAAGGATCCAAACTTATAGGCTATGTAAGTCCGATTTCTCAATTGTATTTGAGAATTTTTCTATAACACTTGTTTGTCACTCATTTGGACCAATGGGAAATTAAAGCCAATGATCCATAATTATAGACCATGTAAGTCCGATTTCTCAATTGTATTTGAGAATTTTTCTATAACACTTGTTTGTCACTCATTTGGACCAATGGGAAATTAAAGCCAAGGATCCATACTTATAGACTATGTAAGTCCGATTTCTCAATTGTATTTGAGAATTTTTCTATAACACTTGTTTGTCACTCATTTGGACCAATGAGAAATTAAAGCCAAGGATCCATACTTATAGGCTATGTAAGTCCGATTTCTCAATTGTATTTGAGAATTTTTCTATAACACTTGTTTGTCACTCATTTGGACCAATGGGAAATTAAAGCCAAGGATCCATACTTATAGGCTATGTAAGTCCGATTTCTCAATTGTATTTGAGAATTTTTCTATAAAATTTTAAAGATTAAAATTGTGTAAATTTTGTTCAGCTCTACGTGAGTTTGGCTATTTGTGGGCACATTTATGTTTGTCACTAATTTGGACCAATGGGAAATTAAAGCCAAGGATCCATACTTATAGGCTATGTAAGTCCGATTTCTCAATTGTATTTGAGAATTTTTCTATAACACTTGTTTGTCACTCATTTGGACCAATGGGAAATTAAAGCCAAGGATCCATACTTATAGGCTATGTAAGTCCGATTTCTCAATTGTATTTGAGAATTTTTCTATAACACTTGTTTGTCACTCATTTGGACCAATGGGAAATTAAAGCCAAGGATCCATACTTATAGGCTATGTAAGTCCGATTTCTCAATTGTATTTGAGAATTTTTCTATAACACTTGTTTGTCACTCATTTGGACCAATGGGAAATTAAAGCCAATGATCCATAATTATAGACTATGCAAGTCCGATTTCTCAATTGTATTTGAGAATTTTTCTATAACACTTGTTTGTCACTCATTTGGACCAATGGGAAATTAAAGCCAAGGATCCATACTTATAGGCTATGTAAGTCCGATTTCTCAATTGTATTTGAGAATTTTTCTATAACACTTGTTTGTCACTCATTTGGACCAATGAGAAATTAAAGCCAAGGATCCATACTTATAGGCTATGTAAGTCCGATTTCTCAATTGTATTTGAGAATTTTTCTATAACACTTGTTTGTCACTCATTTGGACCAATGGGAAATTAAAGCCAAGGATCCATACTTATAGGCTATGTAAGTCCGATTTCTCAATTGTATTTGAGAATTTTTCTATAACACTTGTTTGTCACTCATTTGGACCAATGGGAAATTAAAGCCAAGGATCCATACTTATAGGCTATGTAAGTCCGATTTCTCAATTGTATTTGAGAATTTTTCTATAACACTTGTTTGTCACTCATTTGGACCAATGGGAAATTAAAGCCAATGATCCATAATTATAGACCATGTAAGTCCGATTTCTCAATTGTATTTGAGAATTTTTCTATAACACTTGTTTGTCACTCATTTGGACCAATGGGAAATTAAAGCCAAAGATCCATACTTATAGGCTATGTAAGTCCGATTTCTCAATTGTATTTGAGAATTTTTCTATAACACTTGTTTGTCACTCATTTGGACCAATGGGAAATTAAAGCCAAGGATCCATACTTATAGGCTATGTAAGTCCGATTTCTCAATTGTATTTGAGAATTTTTCTATAACACTTGTTTGTCACTCATTTGGACCAATGGGAAATTAAAGCCAATGATCCATAATTATAGACCATGTAAGTCCGATTTCTCAATTGTATTTGAGAATTTTTCTATAACACTTGTTTGTCACTCATTTGGACCAATGGGAAATTAAAGCCAATGATCCATAATTATAGACCATGTAAGTCCGATTTCTCAATTGTATTTGAGAATTTTTCTATAACACTTGTTTGTCACTCATTTGGACCAATGGGAAATTAAAGCCAAGGATCCATACTTATAGGCTATGTAAGTCCGATTTCTCAATTGTATTTGAGAATTTTTCTATAACACTTGTTTGTCACTCATTTGGACCAATGGGAAATTAAAGCCAATGATCCATAATTATAGACTATGTAAGTCCGATTTCTCAATTGTATTTGAGAATTTTTCTATAACACTTGTTTGTCACTCATTTGGACCAATGGGAAATTAAAGCCAATGATCCATAATTATAGACTATGTAAGTCCAATTTCTCAATTGTATTTGAGAATTTTTCTATAACACTTGTTTGTCACTCATTTGGACCAATGGGAAATTAAAGCCAAGGATCCATACTTATAGACTATGTAAGTCCGATTTCTCAATTGTATTTGAGAATTTTTCTATAAAATTTTAAAGATTAAAATTGTGTAAATTTTGTTCAGCTCTACGTGAGTTTGGCTATTTGTGGGCACATTTATGTTTGTCACTCATTTGGACCAATGGGAAATTAAAGCCAAGGATCCATACTTATAGGCTATGTAAGTCCGATTTCTCAATTGTATTTGAGAATTTTTCTATAACACTTGTTTCTCACTCATTTGGACCAATGAGAAATTAAAGCCAAGGATCCATACTTATAGGCTATGTAAGTCCGATTTCTCAATTGTATTTGAGAATTTTTCTATAACACTTGTTTGTCACTCATTTGGACCAATGGGAAATTAAAGCCAATGATCCATAATTATAGACCATGTAAGTCCGATTTCTCAATTGTATTTGAGAATTTTTCTATAACACTTGTTTGTCACTCATTTGGACCAATGGGAAATTAAAGCCAAGGATCCATACTTATAGGCTATGTAAGTCCGATTTCTCAATTGTATTTGAGAATTTTTCTATAACACTTGTTTGTCACTCATTTGGACCAATGGGAAATTAAAGCCAATGATCCATAATTATAGACCATGTAAGTCCGATTTCTCAATTGTATTTGAGAATTTTTCTATAACACTTGTTTGTCACTCATTTGGACCAATGGGAAATTAAAGCCAAGGATCCATACTTATAGGCTATGTAAGTCCGATTTCTCAATTGTATTTGAGAATTTTTCTATAACACTTGTTTGTCACTCATTTGGACCAATGGGAAATTAAAGCCAATTATCCATAATTATAGACCATGTAAGTCCGATTTCTCAATTGTATTTGAGAATTTTTCTATAACACTTGTTTGTCACTCATTTGGACCAATGGGAAATTAAAGCCAAGGATCCATACTTATAGGCTATGTAAGTCCGATTTCTCAATTGTATTTGAGAATTTTTCTATAACACTTGTTTGTCACTCATTTGGACCAATGGGAAATTAAAGCCAATGATCCATAATTATAGACCATGTAAGTCCGATTTCTCAATTGTATTTGAGAATTTTTCTATAACACTTGTTTGTCACTCATTTGGACCAATGGGAAATTAAAGCCAAGGATCCATACTTATAGGCTATGTAAGTCCGATTTCTCAATTGTATTTGAGAATTTTTCTATAACACTTGTTTGTCACTCATTTGGACCAATGGGAAATTAAAGCCAATGATCCATAATTATAGACCATGTAAGTCCGATTTCTCAATTGTATTTGAGAATTTTTCTATAACACTTGTTTGTCACTCATTTGGACCAATGGGAAATTAAAGCCAAGGATCCATACTTATAGGCTATGTAAGTCCGATTTCTCAATTGTATTTGAGAATTTTTCTATAACACTTGTTTGTCACTCATTTGGACCAATGGGAAATTAAAGCCAAGGATCCATACTTATAGGCTATGTAAGTCCGATTTCTCAATTGTATTTGAGAATTTTTCTATAACACTTGTTTGTCACTCATTTGGACCAATGGGAAATTAAAGCCAATGATCCATAATTATAGACCATGTAAGTCCGATTTCTCAATTGTATTTGAGAATTTTTCTATAACACTTGTTTGTCACTCATTTGGACCAATGGGAAATTAAAGCCAATGATCCATAATTATAGACCATGTAAGTCCGATTTCTCAATTGTATTTGAGAATTTTTCTATAACACTTGTTTGTCACTCATTTGGACCAATGGGAAATTAAAGCCAAGGATCCATACTTATAGGCTATGTAAGTCCGATTTCTCAATTGTATTTGAGAATTTTTCTATAACACTTGTTTGTCACTCATTTGGACCAATGGGAAATTAAAGCCAATGATCCATAATTATAGACTATGTAAGTCCGATTTCTCAATTGTATTTGAGAATTTTTCTATAACACTTGTTTGTCACTCATTTGGACCAATGGGAAATTAAAGCCAATGATCCATAATTATAGACTATGTAAGTCCAATTTCTCAATTGTATTTGAGAATTTTTCTATAACACTTGTTTGTCACTCATTTGGACCAATGGGAAATTAAAGCCAAGGATCCATACTTATAGACTATGTAAGTCCGATTTCTCAATTGTATTTGAGAATTTTTCTATAAAATTTTAAAGATTAAAATTGTGTAAATTTTGTTCAGCTCTACGTGAGTTTGGCTATTTGTGGGCACATTTATGTTTGTCACTCATTTGGACCAATGGGAAATTAAAGCCAAGGATCCATACTTATAGGCTATGTAAGTCCGATTTCTCAATTGTATTTGAGAATTTTTCTATAACACTTGTTTGTCACTCATTTGGACCAATGGGAAATTAAAGCCAATGATCCATAATTATAGACTATGTAAGTCCGATTTCTCAATTGTATTTGAGAATTTTTCTATAACACTTGTTTGTCACTCATTTGGACCAATGGGAAATTAAAGCCAAGGATCCATACTTATAGGCTATGTAAGTCCGATTTCTCAATTGTATTTGAGAATTTTTCTATAACACTTGTTTGTCACTCATTTGGACCAATGGGAAATTAAAGCCAATGATCCATAATTATAGACTATGTAAGTCCAATTTCTCAATTGTATTTGAGAATTTTTCTATAACACTTGTTTGTCACTCATTTGGACCAATGAGAAATTAAAGCCAAGGATCCATACTTATAGGCTATGTAAGTCCGATTTCTCAATTGTATTTGAGAATTTTTCTATAACACTTGTTTGTCACTCATTTGGACCAATGGGAAATTAAAGCCAATGATCCATAATTATAGACCATGTAAGTCCGATTTCTCAATTGTATTTGAGAATTTTTCTATAACACTTGTTTGTCACTCATTTGGACCAATGGGAAATTAAAGCCAAGGATCCATACTTATAGGCTATGTAAGTCCGATTTCTCAATTGTATTTGAGAATTTTTCTATAACACTTGTTTGTCACTCATTTGGACCAATGAGAAATTAAAGCCAAGGATCCATACTTATAGGCTATGTAAGTCCGATTTCTCAATTGTATTTGAGAATTTTTCTATAACACTTGTTTGTCACTCATTTGGACCAATGGGAAATTAAAGCCAAGGATCCATACTTATAGGCTATGTAAGTCCGATTTCTCAATTGTATTTGAGAATTTTTCTATAAAATTTTAAAGATTAAAATTGTGTAAATTTTGTTCAGCTCTACGTGAGTTTGGCTATTTGTGGGCACATTTATGTTTGTCACTAATTTGGACCAATGGGAAATTAAAGCCAAGGATCCATACTTATAGGCTATGTAAGTCCGATTTCTCAATTGTATTTGAGAATTTTTCTATAACACTTGTTTGTCACTCATTTGGACCAATGGGAAATTAAAGCCAATGATCCATAATTATAGACTATGTAAGTCCGATTTCTCAATTGTATTTGAGAATTTTTCTATAACACTTGTTTGTCACTCATTTGGACCAATGGGAAATTAAAGCCAAGGATCCATACTGATAGGCTATGTAAGTCCGATTTCTCAATTGTATTTGAGAATTTTTCTATAAAATTTTAAAGATTAAAATTGTGTAAATTTTGTTCAGCTCTACGTGAGTTTGGCTATTTGTGGGCACATTTATGTTTGTCACTCCTTTGGACCAATGGGAAATTAAAGCCAAGGATCCATACTTATAGACTATGTAAATCCGATTTCTCAATTGTATTTGAGAATTTTTCTATAACACTTGTTTGTCACTCATTTGGACCAATGGGAAATTAAAGCCAAGGATCCATACTTATAGGCTATGTAAGTCCGATTTCTCAATTGTATTTGAGAATTTTTCTGTAACACTTGTTTGTCACTCATTTGGACCAATGGGAATTAAAGCCAAGGATCCATACTTATAGCCTATGTAAATCCGATTTCTCAATTGTATTTGAGAATTTTTCTATAACACTTGTTTGTCACTCATTTGGACCAATGGGAAATTAAAGCCAAGGATCCATACTTATAGACTTTGTAAGTCCGATTTCTCAATTGTATTTGAGAATTTTTCTATAACACCTGTTTGTCACTCATTTGGACCAATGGGAAATTAAAGCCAAGGATCCATACTTATAGACTATGTAAATCCGATTTCTCAATTGTATTTGAGAATTTTTCTATAACACTTGTTTGTCACTCATTTGGACCAATGGGAAATTAAAGCCAAGGATCCATACTTATAGGCTATGTAAGTCCGATTTCTCAATTGTATTTGAGAATTTTTCTATAACACTTGTTTGTCACTCATTTGGACCAATGGGAAATTAAAGCCAAGGATCCATACTTATAGGCTATGTAAGTCCGATTTCTCAATTGTATTTGAGAATTTTTCTATAACACTTGTTTGTCACTCATTTGGACCAATGGGAAATTAAAGCCAAGGATCCATACTTATAGGCTATGTAAGTCCGATTTCTCAATTGTATTTGAGAATTTTTCTATAACACTTGTTTGTCACTCATTTGGACCAATGGGAAATTAAAGCCAAGGATCCATACTTATAGACTATGTAAGTCCGATTTCTCAATTGTATTTGAGAATTTTTCTATAACATTTGTTTGTCACTCATTTGGACCAATGGGAAATTAAAGCCAAGGATCCATACTTATAGACTATGTAAGTCCGATTTCTCAATTGTATTTGAGAATTTTTCTATAACATTTGTTTGTCACTCATTTGGACCAATGGGAAATTAAAGCCAAGGATCCATACTTATAGGCTATGTAAGTCCGATTTCTCAATTGTATTTGAGAATTTTTCTATAACACTTGTTTGTCACTCATTTGGACCAATGGGAAATTAAAGCCAAGGATCCATACTTATAGGCTATGTAAGTCCGATTTCTCAATTGTATTTGAGAATTTTTCTATAACACTTGTTTGTCACTCATTTGGACCAATGGGAAATTAAAGCCAAGGATCCATACTTATAGACTATGTAAGTCCGATTTCTCAATTGTATTTGAGAATTTTTCTATAACATTTGTTTGTCACTCATTTGGACCAATGGGAAATTAAAGCCAAGGATCCATACTTATAGACTATGTAAGTCCGATTTCTCAATTGTAATTGAGAATTTTTCTATAACATTGGTTTGTCACTCATTTGGACCAATGGGAAATTAAAGACAAGGATCCATACTTATAGGCTATGTAAGTCCGATTTCTCAATTGTATTTGAGAATTTTTCTATAACACTTGTTTGTCACTCATTTGGACCAATGGGAAATTAAAGCCAAGGATCCATACTTATAGGCTATGTAAGTCCGATTTCTCAATTGTATTTGAGAATTTTTCTATAACATTTGTTTGTCACTCATTTGGACCAATGGGAAATTAAAGCCAAGGATCCATACTTACAGACTATGTAAGTCCGATTTCTCAATTGTATTTGAGAATTTTTCTATAACACTTGTTTGTCACTCATTTGGACCAATGGGAAATTAAAACCAAGGATCCATACTTATAGGCTATGTAAGTCCGATTTCTCAATTGTATTTGAGAATTTTTCTATAACACTTGTTTGTCACTCATTTGGACCAATGGGAAATTAAAGCCAAGGATCCATACTTATAGGCTATGTAAGTCCGATTTCTCAATTGTATTTGAGAATTTTTCTATAACACTTGTTTGTCACTCATTTGGACCAATGGGAAATTAAAGCCAAGGATCCATACTTATAGGCTATGTAAGTCCGATTTCTCAATTGTATTTGAGAATTTTTCTATAACACTTGTTTGTCACTCATTTGGACCAATGGGAAATTAAAGCCAAGGATCCATACTTATAGGCTATGTAAGTCCGATTTCTCAATTGTATTTGAGAATTTTTCTATAACACTTGTTTGTCACTCATTTGGACCAATGGGAAATTAAAGCCAAGGATCCATACTTATAGGCTATGTAAGTCCGATTTCTCAATTGTATTTGAGAATTTTTCTATAACACTTGTTTGTCACTCATTTGGACCAATGGGAAATTAAAGCCAAGGATCCATACTTATAGGCTATGTAAGTCCGATTTCTCAATTGTATTTGAGAATTTTTCTATAACACTTGTTTGTCACTCATTTGGACCAATGGGAAATTAAAGCCAAGGATCCATACTTATAGGCTATGTAAGTCCGATTTCTCAATTGTATTTGAGAATTTTTCTATAACACTTGTTTGTCACTCATTTGGACCAATGGGAAATTAAAGCCAAGGATCCATACTTATAGGCTATGTAAGTCCGATTTCTCAATTGTATTTGAGAATTTTTCTATAACACTTGTTTGTCACTCATTTGGACCAATGGGAAATTAAAGCCAAGGATCCATATTTATAGGCTATGTAAGTCCTATTTCTCAATTGTATTTGAGAATTTTTCTATAACACTTGTTTGTCACTCATTTGGACCAATGGGAAATTAAAGCCAAGGATCCATACTTATAGGCTATGTAAGTCCGATTTCTCAATTGTATTTGAGAATTTTTCTATAACACTTGTTTGTCACTCATTTGGACCAATGGGAAATTAAAGCCAAGGATCCATACTTATAGGCTATGTAAGTCCGATTTCTCAATTGTATTTGAGAATTTTTCTATAACACTTGTTTGTCACTCATTTGGACCAATGGGAAATTAAAGCCAAGGATCCATACTTATAGGCTATGTAAGTCCGATTTCTCAATTGTATTTGAGAATTTTTCTATAACACTTGTTTGTCACTCATTTGGACCAATGGGAAATTAAAGCCAAGGATCCATACTTATAGACTATGTAAGTCCGATTTCTCAATTGTATTTGAGAATTTTTCTATAACATTTGTTTGTCACTCATTTGGACCAATGGGAAATTAAAGACAAGTATTCATACTTATAGACTATGTAAGTCCGATTTCTCAATTGTATTTGAGAATTTTTCTATAACATTTGTTTGTCACTCATTTGGACCAATGGGAAATTAAAGCCAAGGATCCATACTTATAGACTATGTAAGTCCGATTTCTCAATTGTATTTGGAAATTTTTCTATAACATTGGTTTGTCACTCATTTGGACCAATGGGAAATTAAAGCCAAGGATCCATAATTATAGGCTATGTAAGTCCGATTTCTCAATTGTATTTGAGAATTTTTCTATAACACTTGTTTGTCACTCATTTGGACCAATGGGAAATTAAAGCCAAGGATCCATACTTATAGGCTATGTAAGTCCGATTTCTCAATTGTATTTGAGAATTTTTCTATAACACTTGTTTGTCACTCATTTGGACCAATGGGAAATTAAAGCCAAGGATCCATACTTATAGGCTATGTAAGTCCGATTTCTCAATTGTATTTGAGAATTTTTCTATAAAATTTTAAAGATTAAAATTGTGTAAATTTTGTTCAGCTCTACGTGAGTTTGGCTATTTGTGGGCACATTTATGTTTGTCACTAATTTGGACCAATGGGAAATTAAAGCCAAGGATCCATACTTATAGGCTATGTAAGTCCGATTTCTCAATTGTATTTGAGAATTTTTCTATAACACTTGTTTGTCACTCATTTGGACCAATGGGAAATTAAAGCCAATGATCCATAATTATAGACTATGTAAGTCCGATTTCACAATTGTATTTGAGAATTTTTCTATAACACTTGTTTGTCACTCATTTGGACCAATGGGAAATTAAAGCCAAGGATCCATACTTATAGGCTATGTAAGTCCGATTTCTCAATTGTATTTGAGAATTTTTCTATAACACTTGTTTGTCACTCATTTGGACCAATGGGAAATTAAAGCCAAGGATCCATACTTATAGGCTATGTAAGTCCGATTTCTCAATTGTATTTGAGAATTTTTCTATAAAATTTTAAAGATTAAAATTGTGTAAATTTTGTTCAGCTCTACGTGAGTTTGGCTATTTGTGGGCACATTTATGTTTGTCACTAATTTGGACCAATGGGAAATTAAAGCCAAGGATCCATACTTATAGGCTATGTAAGTCCGATTTCTCAATTGTATTTGAGAATTTTTCTATAACACTTGTTTGTCACTCATTTGGACCAATGGGAAATTAAAGCCAATGATCCATAATTATAGACTATGTAAGTCCGATTTCTCAATTGTATTTGAGAATTTTTCTATAACACTTGTTTGTCACTCATTTGGACCAATGGGAAATTAAAGCCAATGATCCATAATTATAGACTATGTAAGTCCAATTTCTCAATTGTATTTGAGAATTTTTCTATAACACTTGTTTGTCACTCATTTGGACCAATGGGAAATTAAAGCCAAGGATCCATACTTATAGACTATGTAAGTCCGATTTCTCAATTGTATTTGAGAATTTTTCTATAACATTTGTTTGTCACTCATTTGGACCAATGGGAAATTAAAGACAAGTATTCATACTTATAGACTATGTAAGTCCGATTTCTCAATTGTATTTGAGAATTTTTCTATAACATTTGTTTGTCACTCATTTGGACCAATGGGAAATTAAAGCCAAGGATCCATACTTATAGACTATGTAAGTCCGATTTCTCAATTGTATTTGGAAATTTTTCTATAACATTGGTTTGTCACTCATTTGGACCAATGGGAAATTAAAGCCAAGGATCCATAATTATAGGCTATGTAAGTCCGATTTCTCAATTGTATTTGAGAATTTTTCTATAACACTTGTTTGTCACTCATTTGGACCAATGGGAAATTAAAGCCAAGGATCCATACTTATAGGCTATGTAAGTCCGATTTCTCAATTGTATTTGAGAATTTTTCTATAACACTTGTTTGTCACTCATTTGGACCAATGGGAAATTAAAGCCAAGGATCCATACTTATAGGCTATGTAAGTCCGATTTCTCAATTGTATTTGAGAATTTTTCTATAAAATTTTAAAGATTAAAATTGTGTAAATTTTGTTCAGCTCTACGTGAGTTTGGCTATTTGTGGGCACATTTATGTTTGTCACTAATTTGGACCAATGGGAAATTAAAGCCAAGGATCCATACTTATAGGCTATGTAAGTCCGATTTCTCAATTGTATTTGAGAATTTTTCTATAACACTTGTTTGTCACTCATTTGGACCAATGGGAAATTAAAGCCAATGATCCATAATTATAGACTATGTAAGTCCGATTTCACAATTGTATTTGAGAATTTTTCTATAACACTTGTTTGTCACTCATTTGGACCAATGGGAAATTAAAGCCAAGGATCCATACTTATAGGCTATGTAAGTCCGATTTCTCAATTGTATTTGAGAATTTTTCTATAACACTTGTTTGTCACTCATTTGGACCAATGGGAAATTAAAGCCAAGGATCCATACTTATAGGCTATGTAAGTCCGATTTCTCAATTGTATTTGAGAATTTTTCTATAAAATTTTAAAGATTAAAATTGTGTAAATTTTGTTCAGCTCTACGTGAGTTTGGCTATTTGTGGGCACATTTATGTTTGTCACTAATTTGGACCAATGGGAAATTAAAGCCAAGGATCCATACTTATAGGCTATGTAAGTCCGATTTCTCAATTGTATTTGAGAATTTTTCTATAACACTTGTTTGTCACTCATTTGGACCAATGGGAAATTAAAGCCAATGATCCATAATTATAGGCTATGTAAGTCCGATTTCTCAATTGTATTTGAGAATTTTTCTATAACACTTGTTTGTCACTCATTTGGACCAATGGGAAATTAAAGCCAATGATCCATAATTATAGACTATGTAAGTCCGATTTCTCAATTGTATTTGAGAATTTTTCTATAACACTTGTTTGTCACTCATTTGGACCAATGGGAAATTAAAACCAAGGATCCATACTTATAGGCTATGTAAGTCCGATTTCTCAATTGTATTTGAGAATTTTTCTATAACACTTGTTTGTCACTCATTTGGACCAATGGGAAATTAAAGCCAAGGATCCATACTTATAGGCTATGTAAGTCCGATTTCTCAATTGTATTTGAGAATTTTTCTATAACACTTGTTTGTCACTCATTTGGACCAATGGGAAATTAAAGCCAAGGATCCATACTTATAGGCTATGTAAGTCCGATTTCTCAATTGTATTTGAGAATTTTTCTATAACACTTGTTTGTCACTCATTTGGACCAATGGGAAATTAAAGCCAAGGATCCATACTTATAGGCTATGTAAGTCCGATTTCTCAATTGTATTTGAGAATTTTTCTATAACACTTGTTTGTCACTCATTTGGACCAATGGGAAATTAAAGCCAAGGATCCATACTTATAGGCTATGTAAGTCCGATTTCTCAATTGTATTTGAGAATTTTTCTATAACACTTGTTTGTCACTCATTTGGACCAATGGGAAATTAAAGCCAAGGATCCATACTTATAGGCTATGTAAGTCCGATTTCTCAATTGTATTTGAGAATTTTTCTATAACACTTGTTTGTCACTCATTTGGACCAATGGGAAATTAAAGCCAAGGATCCATACTTATAGGCTATGTAAGTCCGATTTCTCAATTGTATTTGAGAATTTTTCTATAACACTTGTTTGTCACTCATTTGGACCAATGGGAAATTAAAGCCAAGGATCCATACTTATAGGCTATGTAAGTCCGATTTCTCAATTGTATTTGAGAATTTTTCTATAACACTTGTTTGTCACTCATTTGGACCAATGGGAAATTAAAGCCAAGGATCCATATTTATAGGCTATGTAAGTCCTATTTCTCAATTGTATTTGAGAATTTTTCTATAACACTTGTTTGTCACTCATTTGGACCAATGGGAAATTAAAGCCAAGGATCCATACTTATAGGCTATGTAAGTCCGATTTCTCAATTGTATTTGAGAATTTTTCTATAACACTTGTTTGTCACTCATTTGGACCAATGGGAAATTAAAGCCAAGGATCCATACTTATAGGCTATGTAAGTCCGATTTCTCAATTGTATTTGAGAATTTTTCTATAACACTTGTTTGTCACTCATTTGGACCAATGGGAAATTAAAGCCAAGGATCCATACTTATAGGCTATGTAAGTCCGATTTCTCAATTGTATTTGAGAATTTTTCTATAACACTTGTTTGTCACTCATTTGGACCAATGGGAAATTAAAGCCAAGGATCCATACTTATAGACTATGTAAGTCCGATTTCTCAATTGTATTTGAGAATTTTTCTATAACATTTGTTTGTCACTCATTTGGACCAATGGGAAATTAAAGACAAGTATTCATACTTATAGACTATGTAAGTCCGATTTCTCAATTGTATTTGAGAATTTTTCTATAACATTTGTTTGTCACTCATTTGGACCAATGGGAAATTAAAGCCAAGGATCCATACTTATAGACTATGTAAGTCCGATTTCTCAATTGTATTTGGAAATTTTTCTATAACATTGGTTTGTCACTCATTTGGACCAATGGGAAATTAAAGCCAAGGATCCATAATTATAGGCTATGTAAGTCCGATTTCTCAATTGTATTTGAGAATTTTTCTATAACACTTGTTTGTCACTCATTTGGACCAATGGGAAATTAAAGCCAAGGATCCATACTTATAGGCTATGTAAGTCCGATTTCTCAATTGTATTTGAGAATTTTTCTATAACACTTGTTTGTCACTCATTTGGACCAATGGGAAATTAAAGCCAAGGATCCATACTTATAGGCTATGTAAGTCCGATTTCTCAATTGTATTTGAGAATTTTTCTATAAAATTTTAAAGATTAAAATTGTGTAAATTTTGTTCAGCTCTACGTGAGTTTGGCTATTTGTGGGCACATTTATGTTTGTCACTAATTTGGACCAATGGGAAATTAAAGCCAAGGATCCATACTTATAGGCTATGTAAGTCCGATTTCTCAATTGTATTTGAGAATTTTTCTATAACACTTGTTTGTCACTCATTTGGACCAATGGGAAATTAAAGCCAATGATCCATAATTATAGACTATGTAAGTCCGATTTCACAATTGTATTTGAGAATTTTTCTATAACACTTGTTTGTCACTCATTTGGACCAATGGGAAATTAAAGCCAAGGATCCATACTTATAGGCTATGTAAGTCCGATTTCTCAATTGTATTTGAGAATTTTTCTATAACACTTGTTTGTCACTCATTTGGACCAATGGGAAATTAAAGCCAAGGATCCATACTTATAGGCTATGTAAGTCCGATTTCTCAATTGTATTTGAGAATTTTTCTATAAAATTTTAAAGATTAAAATTGTGTAAATTTTGTTCAGCTCTACGTGAGTTTGGCTATTTGTGGGCACATTTATGTTTGTCACTAATTTGGACCAATGGGAAATTAAAGCCAAGGATCCATACTTATAGGCTATGTAAGTCCGATTTCTCAATTGTATTTGAGAATTTTTCTATAACACTTGTTTGTCACTCATTTGGACCAATGGGAAATTAAAGCCAATGATCCATAATTATAGACTATGTAAGTCCGATTTCTCAATTGTATTTGAGAATTTTTCTATAACACTTGTTTGTCACTCATTTGGACCAATGGGAAATTAAAGCCAAGGATCCATACTTATAGACTATGTAAGTCCGATTTCTCAATTGTATTTGAGAATTTTTCTATAAAATTTTAAAGATTAAAATTGTGTAAATTTTGTTCAGCTCTACGTGAGTTTGGCTATTTGTGGGCACATTTATGTTTGTCACTCATTTGGACCAATGGGAAATTAAAGCCAAGGATCCATACTTATAGGCTATGTAAGTCCGATTTCTCAATTGTATTTGAGAATTTTTCTATAACACTTGTTTCTCACTCATTTGGACCAATGAGAAATTAAAGCCAAGGATCCATACTTATAGGCTATGTAAGTCCGATTTCTCAATTGTATTTGAGAATTTTTCTATAACACTTGTTTGTCACTCATTTGGACCAATGGGAAATTAAAGCCAATGATCCATAATTATAGACCATGTAAGTCCGATTTCTCAATTGTATTTGAGAATTTTTCTATAACACTTGTTTGTCACTCATTTGGACCAATGGGAAATTAAAGCCAAGGATCCATAATTATAGACCATGTAAGTCCGATTTCTCAATTGTATTTGAGAATTTTTCTATAACACTTGTTTGTCACTCATTTGGACCAATGAGAAATTAAAGCCAAGGATCCATACTTATAGGCTATGTAAGTCCGATTTCTCAATTGTATTTGAGAATTTTTCTATAACACTTGTTTGTCACTCATTTGGACCAATGGGAAATTAAAGCCAAGGATCCATACTTATAGGCTATGTAAGTCCGATTTCTCAATTGTATTTGAGAATTTTTCTATAATATTTTAAAGATTAAAATTGTGTAAATTTTGTTCAGCTCTACGTGAGTTTGGCTATTTGTGGGCACATTTATGTTTGTCACTAATTTGGACCAATGGGAAATTAAAGCCAAGGATCCATACTTATAGGCTATGTAAGTCCGATTTCTCAATTGTATTTGAGAATTTTTCTATAACACTTGTTTGTCACTCATTTGGACCAATGGGAAATTAAAGCCAAGGATCCATAATTATAGACCATGTAAGTCCGATTTCTCAATTGTATTTGAGAATTTTTCTATAACACTTGTTTGTCACTCATTTGGACCAATGAGAAATTAAAGCCAAGGATCCATACTTATAGGCTATGTAAGTCCGATTTCTCAATTGTATTTGAGAATTTTTCTATAACACTTGTTTGTCACTCATTTGGACCAATGGGAAATTAAAGCCAAGGATCCATACTTATAGGATATGTAAGTCCGATTTCTCAATTGTATTTGAGAATTTTTCTATAACACTTATTTGTCACTCATTTGGACCAATGAGAAATTAAAGCCAAGGATCCATACTTATAGGCTATGTAAGTCCGATTTCTCAATTGTATTTGAGAATTTTTCTATAACACTTGTTTGTCACTCATTTGGACCAATGGGAAATTAAAGCCAATGATCCATAATTATAGACCATGTAAGTCCGATTTCTCAATTGTATTTGAGAATTTTTCTATAACACTTGTTTGTCACTCATTTGGACCAATGAGAAATTAAAGCCAAGGATCCATACTTATAGGCTATGTAAGTCCGATTTCTCAATTGTATTTGAGAATTTTTCTATAACACTTGTTTGTCACTCATTTGGACCAATGGGAAATTAAAGCCAAGGATCCATACTTATAGGCTATGTAAGTCCGATTTCTCAATTGTATTTGAGAATTTTTCTATAAAATTTTAAAGATTAAAATTGTGTAAATTTTGTTCAGCTCTACGTGAGTTTGGCTATTTGTGGGCACATTTATGTTTGTCACTCATTTGGACCAATGGGAAATTAAAGCCAAGGATCCATACTTATAGGCTATGTAAGTCCGATTTCTCAATTGTATTTGAGAATTTTTCTATAACACTTGTTTGTCACTCATTTGGACCAATGAGAAATTAAAGCCAAGGATCCATACTTATAGGCTATGTAAGTCCGATTTCTCAATTGTATTTGAGAATTTTTCTATAACACTTGTTTGTCACTCATTTGGACCAATGGGAAATTAAAGCCAATGATCCATAATTATAGACCATGTAAGTCCGATTTCTCAATTGTATTTGAGAATTTTTCTATAACACTTGTTTGTCACTCATTTGGACCAATGGGAAATTAAAGCCAAGGATCCATACTTATAGGCTATGTAAGTCCGATTTCTCAATTGTATTTGAGAATTTTTCTATAACACTTGTTTGTCACTCATTTGGACCAATGAGAAATTAAAGCCAAGGATCCATACTTATAGGCTATGTAAGTCCGATTTCTCAATTGTATTTGAGAATTTTTCTATAACACTTGTTTGTCACTCATTTGGACCAATGGGAAATTAAAGCCAAGGATCCATACTTATAGGCTATGTAAGTCCGATTTCTCAATTGTATTTGAGAATTTTTCTATAAAATTTTAAAGATTAAAATTGTGTAAATTTTGTTCAGCTCTACGTGAGTTTGGCTATTTGTGGGCACATTTATGTTTGTCACTCATTTGGACCAATGGGAAATTAAAGCCAAGGATCCATACTTATAGGCTATGTAAGTCCGATTTCTCAATTGTATTTGAGAATTTTTCTATAACACTTGTTTGTCACTCATTTGGACCAATGGGAAATTAAAGCCAAGGATCCATACTTATAGGCTATGTAAGTCCGATTTCTCAATTGTATTTGAGAATTTTTCTATAACACTTGTTTGTCACTCATTTGGACCAATGGGAAATTAAAGCCAAGGATCCATACTTATAGGCTATGTAAGTCCGATTTCTCAATTGTATTTGAGAATTTTTCTATAACACTTGTTTGTCACTCATTTGGACCAATGGGAAATTAAAGCCAATGATCCATAATTATAGACTATGCAAGTCCGATTTCTCAATTGTATTTGAGAATTTTTCTATAACACTTGTTTGTCACTCATTTGGACCAATGGGAAATTAAAGCCAAGGATCCATACTTATAGGCTATGTAAGTCCGATTTCTCAATTGTATTTGAGAATTTTTCTATAACACTTGTTTGTCACTCATTTGGACCAATGAGAAATTAAAGCCAAGGATCCATACTTATAGGCTATGTAAGTCCGATTTCTCAATTGTATTTGAGAATTTTTCTATAACACTTGTTTGTCACTCATTTGGACCAATGGGAAATTAAAGCCAAGGATCCATACTTATAGGCTATGTAAGTCCGATTTCTCAATTGTATTTGAGAATTTTTCTATAACACTTGTTTGTCACTCATTTGGACCAATGTGAAATTAAAGCCAAGGATCCATACTTATAGGCTATGTAAGTCCGATTTCTCAATTGTATTTGAGAATTTTTCTATAACACTTGTTTGTCACTCATTTGGACCAATGGGAAATTAAAGCCAAGGATCCATACTTATAGGCTATGTAAGTCCGATTTCTCAATTGTATTTGAGAATTTTTCTATAAAATTTTAAAGATTAAAATTGTGTAAATTTTGTTCAGCTCTACGTGAGTTTGGCTATTTGTGGGCACATTTATGTTTGTCACTAATTTGGACCAATGGGAAATTAAAGCCAAGGATCCATACTTATAGGCTATGTAAGTCCGATTTCTCAATTGTATTTGAGAATTTTTCTATAACACTTGTTTGTCACTCATTTGGACCAATGGGAAATTAAAGCCAATGATCCATAATTATAGACTATGTAAGTCCGATTTCTCAATTGTATTTGAGAATTTTTCTATAACACTTGTTTGTCACTCATTTGGACCAATGGGAAATTAAAGCCAAGGATCCATACTTATAGGCTATGTAAGTCCGATTTCTCAATTGTATTTGAGAATTTTTCTATAACACTTGTTTGTCACTCATTTGGACCAATGGGAAATTAAAGCCAAGGATCCATACTTATAGGCTATGTAAGTCCGATTTCTCAATTGTATTTGAGAATTTTTCTATAACACTTGTTTGTCACTCATTTGGACCAATGGGAAATTAAAGCCAAGGATCCATACTTATAGGCTATGTAAGTCCGATTTCTCAATTGTATTTGAGAATTTTTCTATAAAATTTTAAAGATTAAAATTGTGTAAATTTTGTTCAGCTCTACGTGAGTTTGGCTATTTGTGGACACATTTATGTTTGTCACTAATTTGGACCAATGGGAAATTAAAGCCAAGGATCCATACTTATAGGCTATGTAAGTCCGATTTCTCAATTGTATTTGAGAATTTTTCTATAACACTTGTTTGTCACTCATTTGGACCAATGGGAAATTAAAGCCAATGATCCATAATTATAGACTATGTAAGTCCGATTTCTCAATTGTATTTGAGAATTTTTCTATAACACTTGTTTGTCACTCATTTGGACCAATGGGAAATTAAAGCCAATGATCCATAATTATAGACTATGTAAGTCCAATTTCTCAATTGTATTTGAGAATTTTTCTATAACACTTGTTTGTCACTCATTTGGACCAATGGGAAATTAAAGCCAAGGATCCATACTTATAGACTATGTAAGTCCGATTTCTCAATTGTATTTGAGAATTTTTCTATAAAATTTTAAAGATTAAAATTGTGTAAATTTTGTTCAGCTCTACGTGAGTTTGGCTATTTGTGGGCACATTTATGTTTGTCACTCATTTGGACCAATGGGAAATTAAAGCCAAGGATCCATACTTATAGGCTATGTAAGTCCGATTTCTCAATTGTATTTGAGAATTTTTCTATAACACTTGTTTCTCACTCATTTGGACCAATGAGAAATTAAAGCCAAGGATCCATACTTATAGGCTATGTAAGTCCGATTTCTCAATTGTATTTGAGAATTTTTCTATAACACTTGTTTGTCACTCATTTGGACCAATGGGAAATTAAAGCCAATGATCCATAATTATAGACCATGTAAGTCCGATTTCTCAATTGTATTTGAGAATTTTTCTATAACACTTATTTGTCACTCATTTGGACCAATGAGAAATTAAAGCCAAGGATCCATACTTATAGGCTATGTAAGTCCGATTTCTCAATTGTATTTGAGAATTTTTCTATAACACTTGTTTGTCACTCATTTGGACCAATGGGAAATTAAAGCCAATGATCCATAATTATAGACCATGTAAGTCCGATTTCTCAATTGTATTTGAGAATTTTTCTATAACACTTGTTTGTCACTCATTTGGACCAATGAGAAATTAAAGCCAAGGATCCATACTTATAGGCTATGTAAGTCCGATTTCTCAATTGTATTTGAGAATTTTTCTATAACACTTGTTTGTCACTCATTTGGACCAATGGGAAATTAAAGCCAAGGATCCATACTTATAGGCTATGTAAGTCCGATTTCTCAATTGTATTTGAGAATTTTTCTATAAAATTTTAAAGATTAAAATTGTGTAAATTTTGTTCAGCTCTACGTGAGTTTGGCTATTTGTGGGCACATTTATGTTTGTCACTCATTTGGACCAATGGGAAATTAAAGCCAAGGATCCATACTTATAGGCTATGTAAGTCCGATTTCTCAATTGTATTTGAGAATTTTTCTATAACACTTGTTTGTCACTCATTTGGACCAATGAGAAATTAAAGCCAAGGATCCATACTTATAGGCTATGTAAGTCCGATTTCTCAATTGTATTTGAGAATTTTTCTATAACACTTGTTTGTCACTCATTTGGACCAATGGGAAATTAAAGCCAATGATCCATAATTATAGACCATGTAAGTCCGATTTCTCAATTGTATTTGAGAATTTTTCTATAACACTTGTTTGTCACTCATTTGGACCAATGGGAAATTAAAGCCAAGGATCCATACTTATAGGCTATGTAAGTCCGATTTCTCAATTGTATTTGAGAATTTTTCTATAACACTTGTTTGTCACTCATTTGGACCAATGAGAAATTAAAGCCAAGGATCCATACTTATAGGCTATGTAAGTCCGATTTCTCAATTGTATTTGAGAATTTTTCTATAACACTTGTTTGTCACTCATTTGGACCAATGGGAAATTAAAGCCAAGGATCCATACTTATAGGCTATGTAAGTCCGATTTCTCAATTGTATTTGAGAATTTTTCTATAAAATTTTAAAGATTAAAATTGTGTAAATTTTGTTCAGCTCTACGTGAGTTTGGCTATTTGTGGGCACATTTATGTTTGTCACTAATTTGGACCAATGGGAAATTAAAGCCAAGGATCCATACTTATAGGCTATGTAAGTCCGATTTCTCAATTGTATTTGAGAATTTTTCTATAACACTTGTTTGTCACTCATTTGGACCAATGGGAAATTAAAGCCAAGGATCCATACTTATAGGCTATGTAAGTCCGATTTCTCAATTGTATTTGAGAATTTTTCTATAAAATTTTAAAGATTAAAATTGTGTAAATTTTGTTCAGCTCTACGTGAGTTTGGCTATTTGTGGGCACATTTATGTTTGTCACTAATTTGGACCAATGGGAAATTAAAGCCAAGGATCCATACTTATAGGCTATGTAAGTCCGATTTCTCAATTGTATTTGAGAATTTTTCTATAACACTTGTTTGTCACTCATTTGGACCAATGGGAAATTAAAGCCAAGGATCCATACTTATAGGCTATGTAAGTCCGATTTCTCAATTGTATTTGAGAATTTTTCTATAAAATTTTAAAGATTAAAATTGTGTAAATTTTGTTCAGCTCTACGTGAGTTTGGCTATTTGTGGGCACATTTATGTTTGTCACTAATTTGGACCAATGGGAAATTAAAGCCAAGGATCCATACTTATAGGCTATGTAAGTCCGATTTCTCAATTGTATTTGAGAATTTTTCTATAACACTTGTTTGTCACTCATTTGGACCAATGAGAAATTAAAGCCAAGGATCCATACTTATAGGCTATGTAAGTCCGATTTCTCAATTGTATTTGAGAATTTTTCTATAACACTTGTTTGTCACTCATTTGGACCAATGGGAAATTAAAGCCAAGGATCCATACTTATAGGCTATGTAAGTCCGATTTCTCAATTGTATTTGAGAATTTTTCTATAAAATTTTAAAGATTAAAATTGTGTAAATTTTGTTCAGCTCTACGTGAGTTTGGCTATTTGTGGGCACATTTATGTTTGTCACTCCTTTGGACCAATGGGAAATTAAAGCCAAGGATCCATACTTATAGACTATGTAAATCCGATTTCTCAATTGTATTTGAGAATTTTTCTATAACACTTGTTTGTCACTCATTTGGACCAATGGGAAATTAAAGCCAAGGATCCATACTTATAGGCTATGTAAGTCCGATTTCTCAATTGTATTTGAGAATTTTTCTGTAACACTTGTTTGTCACTCATTTGGACCAATGGGAATTAAAGCCAAGGATCCATACTTATAGCCTATGTAAATCCGATTTCTCAATTGTATTTGAGAATTTTTCTATAACACTTGTTTGTCACTCATTTGGACCAATGGGAAATTTAAGCCAAGGATCCATACTTATAGACTTTGTAAGTCCGATTTCTCAATTGTATTTGAGAATTTTTCTATAACACTTGTTTGTCACTCATTTGGACCAATGGGAAATTAAAGCCAAGGATCCATACTTATAGACTATGTAAATCCGATTTCTCAATTGTATTTGAGAATTTTTCTATAACACTTGTTTGTCACTCATTTGGACCAATGGGAAATTAAAGCCAAGGATCCATACTTATAGGCTATGTAAGTCCGATTTCTCAATTGTATTTGAGAATTTTTCTATAACACTTGTTTGTCACTCATTTGGACCAATGGGAAATTAAAGCCAAGGATCCATACTTATAGGCTATGTAAGTCCGATTTCTCAATTGTATTTGAGAATTTTTCTATAACACTTGTTTGTCACTCATTTGGACCAATGGGAAATTAAAGCCAAGGATCCATACTTATAGGCTATGTAAGTCCGATTTCTCAATTGTATTTGAGAATTTTTCTATAACACTTGTTTGTCACTCATTTGGACCAATGGGAAATTAAAGCCAAGGATCCATACTTATAGACTATGTAAGTCCGATTTCTCAATTGTATTTGAGAATTTTTCTATAACATTTGTTTGTCACTCATTTGGACCAATGGGAAATTAAAGCCAAGGATCCATACTTATAGACTATGTAAGTCCGATTTCTCAATTGTATTTGAGAATTTTTCTATAACATTTGTTTGTCACTCATTTGGACCAATGGGAAATTAAAGCCAAGGATCCATAATTATAGACTATGTAAGTCCGATTTCTCAATTGTAATTGAGAATTTTTCTATAACATTGGTTTGTCACTCATTTGGACCAATGGGAAATTAAAGACAAGGATCCATACTTATAGGCTATGTAAGTCCGATTTCTCAATTGTATTTGAGAATTTTTCTATAACACTTGTTTGTCACTCATTTGGACCAATGGGAAATTAAAGCCAAGGATCCATACTTATAGGCTATGTAAGTCCGATTTCTCAATTGTATTTGAGAATTTTTCTATAACATTTGTTTGTCACTCATTTGGACCAATGGGAAATTAAAGCCAAGGATCCATACTTACAGACTATGTAAGTCCGATTTCTCAATTGTATTTGAGAATTTTTCTATAACACTTGTTTGTCACTCATTTGGACCAATGGGAAATTAAAGCCAAGGATCCATAATTATAGGCTATGTAAGTCCGATTTCTCAATTGTATTTGAGAATTTTTCTATAACACTTGTTTGTCACTCATTTGGACCAATGGGAAATTAAAGCCAAGGATCCATACTTATAGGCTATGTAAGTCCGATTTCTCAATTGTATTTGAGAATTTTTCTATAACACTTGTTTGTCACTCATTTGGACCAATGGGAAATTAAAGCCAAGGATCCATACTTATAGGCTATGTAAGTCCGATTTCTCAATTGTATTTGAGAATTTTTCTATAACACTTGTTTGTCACTCATTTGGACCAATGGGAAATTAAAGCCAAGGATCCATACTTATAGGCTATGTAAGTCCGATTTCTCAATTGTATTTGAGAATTTTTCTATAACACTTGTTTGTCACTCATTTGGACCAATGAGAAATTAAAGCCAAGGATCCATACTTATAGGCTATGTAAGTCCGATTTCTCAATTGTATTTGAGAATTTTTCTATAACACTTGTTTGTCACTCATTTGGACCAATGGGAAATTAAAGCCAAGGATCCATACTTATAGGCTATGTAAGTCCGATTTCTCAATTGTATTTGAGAATTTTTCTATAAAATTTTAAAGATTAAAATTGTGTAAATTTTGTTCAGCTCTACGTGAGTTTGGCTATTTGTGGGCACATTTATGTTTGTCACTAATTTGGACCAATGGGAAATTAAAGCCAAGGATCCATACTTATAGGCTATGTAAGTCCGATTTCTCAATTGTATTTGAGAATTTTTCTATAACACTTGTTTGTCACTCATTTGGACCAATGGGAAATTAAAGCCAAGGATCCATACTTATAGGCTATGTAAGTCCGATTTCTCAATTGTATTTGAGAATTTTTCTATAAAATTTTAAAGATTAAAATTGTGTAAATTTTGTTCAGCTCTACGTGAGTTTGGCTATTTGTGGGAACATTTATGTTTGTCACTAATTTGGACCAATGGGAAATTAAAGCCAAGGATCCATACTTATAGGCTATGTAAGTCCGATTTCTCAATTGTATTTGAGAATTTTTCTATAACACTTGTTTGTCACTCATTTGGACCAATGGGAAATTAAAGCCAAGGATCCATACTTATAGGCTATGTAAGTCCGATTTCTCAATTGTATTTGAGAATTTTTCTATAACACTTGTTTGTCACTCATTTGGACCAATGGGAAATTAAAGCCAAGGATCCATACTTATAGGCTATGTAAGTCCGATTTCTCAATTGTATTTGAGAATTTTTCTATAACACTTGTTTGTCACTCATTTGGACCAATGGGAAATTAAAGCCAAGGATCCATACTTATAGGCTATGTAAGTCCGATTTCTCAATTGTATTTGAGAATTTTTCTATAACACTTGTTTGTCACTCATTTGGACCAATGGAAATTAAAGCCAAGGATCCATACTTATAGGCTATGTAAGTCCGATTTCTCAATTGTATTTGAGAATTTTTCTATAACACTTGTTTGTCACTCATTTGGACCAATGGGAAATTAAAGCCAAGGATCCATACTTATAGGCTATGTAAGTCCGATTTCTCAATTGTATTTGAGAATTTTTCTATAACACTTGTTTGTCACTCATTTGGACCAATGGGAAATTAAAGCCAAGGATCCATACTTATAGACTATGTAAGTCCGATTTCTCAATTGTATTTGAGAATTTTTCTATAACATTTGTTTGTCACTCATTTGGACCAATGGGAAATTAAAGCCAAGGATCCATACTTATAGACTATGTAAGTCCGATTTCTCAATTGTATTTGAGAATTTTTCTATAACATTTGTTTGTCACTCATTTGGACCAATGGGAAATTAAAGCCAAGGATCCATACTTATAGACTATGTAAGTCCGATTTCTCAATTGTATTTGGAAATTTTTCTATAACATTGGTTTGTCACTCATTTGGACCAATGGGAAATTAAAGACAAATATCCATACTTATAGGCTATGTAAGTCCGATTTCTCAATTGTATTTGAGAATTTTTCTATAACACTTGTTTGTCACTCATTTGGACCAATGGGAAATTAAAGCCAAGGATCCATACTTATAGGCTATGTAAGTCCGATTTCTCAATTGTATTTGAGAATTTTTCTATAACACTTGTTTGTCACTCATTTGGACCAATGGGAAATTAAAGCCAAGGATCCATACTTATAGACTATGTAAGTCCGATTTCTCAATTGTATTTGAGAATTTTTCTATAACATTTGTTGTCACTCATTTGGACCAATGGGAAATTAAAGCCAAGGATCCATACTTATAGACTATGTAAGTCCGATTTCTCAATTGTATTTGAGAATTTTTCTATAACATTT